>BQNB010076889.1:0-31014 GCA_026074375.1 Tanacetum coccineum
AAAAAACTAACTGGTTCGGTCCTATCTAGTTCGGCTCCCAAAGTAAATAGCTCGTTCGGTTCCCAAATAGAAATAGCTAGTTCGGTTCCCAAAGAAAATAGCTCGTTCGGTTCCCAAATAAGAATAGCTAGTTCGGCTCCCAAAGTAAATAGCTCGTTCGGTTCTGCTAGTTCGGTTATCTACTTCGGTTCTTCTCGTTCGGTTCCAACACAAAGTATCTTGTTCGGTTCCAACTACTACGAAACTCAAATTTTCAAAACTCAAAAAAACACGATTTTTAATGGTTTTTAGCAAAAAATTCTTGTACAACTAGTGTTACTAACCCTATAGGAACAATAAAAATGAAAACTTTAAGGTTTTTAAGCCAAAAAATTTGAATCACTATTTTGCTCTTTGTAAAGGTTTTTGAACACAAATCAAACACAAAAACTAAACACACCACTCCATGGCTCTGATACCAATTGTAGAATACTAGTAATCTTATGATCAAACCAAGAACAAGAGTGAGATATGGGTTGTGATGTTAGAGATAGAATGGATGAAAAAATAGATGAAGTGTATTATGATGAAATGTTACAAATGGAACAACCAACCCTCTCCAAGGCTAGGAGAAGGGCTTATATAGGTCCTATAGGCCGGCCCATGGGTTATGATGGGCTTCCCATGGGTCTTGGGCCAGACTAGATTACTAATCTAATCATTACATAAACTACGAGCTAAGACTGTTACAACTTGGAAGTGACCGACACTTTTTGTGTTTCCAATAAAATGGAATAAAACTCATTAATAATCTTGAAACATTTACTTTTATAAAAAATGAGTTTATATTTTGTCATCATCAAAAAGGGGAAGATTGTTAATACAAATAATGTCTAAATACGTTATTTATATATTTCGACCTCTCAACGTTTTGATAATAACAAAATGTAAAAAATGTTTACGATAAAAATAAACGTTTACAAATTATTAATCATAAAATTCCATTTCTAAGATTAATCACTTAAGGTATGGACAAACAAATCATTAAGCATTATTAGTGATCAAGAAAATATTTTTTTCTTAACCATCACTTTTTTACAAAAATAAATATACAAAATATTTTCTAATTAAAAGAAAAGTTTTATTTAAAAACTTAAATTTGAAATTTAAATTTTCCCTCTAAAATGGAAGCTTCCATACCATATACAATCTTCCCCACAAAAAGACAAAAACAGGAGCGGAGTCTACTAGGCGGCCCCCTTATAGGCACGACGGCCTCCAGATATATCCGAGACCACCGGGACCGCCTGCAGACGACCGTTGGAAATCCTATCTATAAATACTGTATTATTTCTGGCAGAAAATTTACCTCTTTGCACGAATTTTTCTGATAACTTTCTCTCTCTAAAAACCATCTTTCTCTCTCTAGATCTCTTGATCACTAACATTGTTTAATCTTGTTTTAAGTGATCCAGTCTCTTACTTCTCATCTCTCCTCTCCTCTCAATCAAGTGCAAGAGAAGAACATTCGATTTCACCAAGAAACAAATTGTTATTTAGTGATCGCACCTCTCTTCTTCTAAGTAACAAATCTCTATTGTAATTATCTTGTGTAATTGTGTGATTCTAATTGTATGTAAATCCGATAGTGTAGATCTTGTGATTGTGTATTGCTTGTGAAGTGGTAGATTGGTTCTAGCTATGATTATGACTTGACATTTAGCTTAGTGTCGAAAAACAACGTAAGCAACATGTAAACGGTTTTCTCCGCCTAAAGGGAGCTTGTTGACATAGTGAAATCTCGAGTAGGATACTCGGGGAGTGGAGTAGGGCGAAGAGGTGCTTCGTAGCCGAACCACTATAAAATCTTGGAGTCTTGGTTTGATTGTTCATTTCCTTATCTCCTTATATCATTATCATTGTTATTTAGTTTTAGTTTAGATTGTTACATTGTTGGTTCACATTGTTGATTGGTTAAACATGTAACTCGAATCTAAGTATTTTGAAAGCAAACTTTTAAAACATAAAACGAACCTGTAAACTATTCAACCCCCTCCTTCTAGTTTCCATATACTTTGCAATCATTTCACGAATACCTTATGAACAATTTTCATTCCCAAAGCATAAATTATTTTACTATCATGAGCTACTTAGCTAGTGTCTTACAAACCATCTTACGTTTTTCTCACATACCATTTTATTGTCATCCTATAAACAACCTTACTTTCATCTTGTAAATTATTTTGTCACGCTATAACAACTATTTTGATACTTTTTTATACATAACACTATTTTGATGAAAGTGAGCATTGCAACGTTAGTCCTCAATTATACATATCCTGATCACCTATGTATAATTCAGGAAGGTCCACGCCATGCTAAGAGTAGTCACCTTGAAACTTTTATCAAAAATCAATTTTCTATTTATATCTCTGAAAAGTAAAGTTTCTGTGTACGTGTTCATAAAACGTGTTTGTCATAAAAAACTAAATTAATAATCAAAATAACTAAGTAAACCCTTACACCACCTTACTTTATAAAGTCGACCTCATCCTACGCCAAATCCTATGTCAGAAAGCTAGTCAAGATGCATCGTTAGTTACCCTAGGGCAATCCGCTAGCAAGTTTAACCGTCATCAAGGAAATAAAGACTCATCCTAACAATACCCTCTATATTAAGATAACAAGGTTGATTAGCACGTATTAGGAGGATCAAGATGAGTATCCACACCTCTTCATCAATACCATTCCGGAAGGCAACTCAAACCGAATTTCAAGACAAAATTCTTTTAACACGGGGAGGCTGTAACAATCCACATTTTCACATCGTTTTACGTCAATAAATATTCAACTATTCATTTTAAATTTTTACGCGTTTACTTTTAATTTCAGCCATTTAGTTAAATTGCGTAAACTAAAAATCATCAATCAACGTAAACCGAAATCAAACAAATAAAAGTTTACCTCAAATAAGTGTTATATTATTTTTACAAAGATAATTAATCCACATTTTATTTTTATACGTTACGTAAAATGTTTACGTTTCACACGATTTTGCTTTTATGCATGCATGGAATGTAACATCCGGGAATTTTTGAAATTTTAAATGACTATTTTACCCTTTGACTTTTTGGGTCTGACTTGGCTTTTTAACTTTTGATCTTTTATTGTCACATAAAAACGATTACCGCGTAAATGGTAAAATTTTCAGAGCATATTTTAATAATAAATCATATTTATTATCCCTCATTTACAAATTTACTTTTCAAACTTGTTTGACTTGAAAACGAGAAGATATCTCGCAAATTGTGAAAAACCGCACATAACGCATACCAACACGAAAATAATTAAATTATATTTAATTATCACATTTTATTAAATAAAAATATTTAATAAATTATTTAACATGTCATTCAAAAACGTCTGTCAAAAACGCAAATTAAAGTTTACATTATTTTTACGAACATATTTTATAACTTTTCATATTTAATTTTTATACGTTACGAAAAATATTTAAGTTTCGTAATAAACTACATTTTTGCATGCATGTAAACTCATAAACCCATCTATACCTCAACAAGTACCCACAATTATACCAAGTAACCAAAATTTATATAAACTCTATCCATTATTTACACCATAACCAACCCCACCTCAAAATTATATGCGAATTTCCCACTAACTCTACTTTAGCTTATTATAACATATTGCTTAACCACTGACAAAAGTAAGCCAATATCCCTTGTGTTTTAGCCACTCTTGTGCCCCTTGTATATATCTACACGCATACATACATGCTAAGTGTACATCTACCATCTTGCTCCCAATATAAAACATATTAATTTAAAAAATCTAAGTTTGCCTCCAATAACTAGCATTACTCTCTTTTCCTCTTTTTAGCTTACAAACTCACGCATGCTTGGGACAAGTCCAACAGTGTTTATCTAGATAATTAATGCAACACCCAATCTCCTGAACCAAACTAGGGGGGGGGTCATTTTTCAAAGTACTCACATGGTCATTAAATATAAATTTGCTTCATTGCGTTGAACATGGGCATGGAATTGCAATATTAAAACGCATACTTACATATATACAAAGAGTTTGGTCTGTGACATGAAAACAAATACATATAAAAGTACTATCAATTTGTCCATGCTTATGGCGTTAGAGAACATACATACCTGTATCACCACAACAACAAAAGAGAAAGATGTCGCCTCTCATTATTCTTCGTTCGAAAGCATCACCCAAACACCACTACATCAACAAGCTAAAACCATCCTCCACGTAACATACATTTAGCACCTTAAGAAAAATAGTGATGAGAGTAAATGAGTGCGAACGGTTAAAGTGTTACATTTTGTTTTCAATTTTCCGACGAGCTGCTAGGTTGACAGAAAATGGTACGGTTCCAGGGGGTAGAACGAAGTGGTATTAAAAGGTTTTTTGGCAACGCATACGACTAAAGAAATTAATGGCTCAAGGATCTTGGCAAGCTCCTCGTTTCTTCTGACAGACTAATAGATTCCACAAAGATTTCTGTGACCTTGGATTGTGGTTATATAATCCGTTCGTCCTACCCATGTAGGTAACTAGTCATAAGATTTTCTCATAATGATATCCTAAGTTAGAATAGTAATTTGATTTGATTTCCATTAATTATTAACGGTGTCCGAATACGTAGACGTTGCGCTACATTATAGCTATCATGCTGAAGAAGATAACTAAAACATATTGGAATATATAAATAACATAAAAAGAATAGAAGAAACAAAGAACATCATACTTATGTTTTTGCCATTGGAGTAAATTTGTTTGTAATTACATAATAACCCTAAATCTAGCAGTTGTCATAATTATAAAAAACCTTGAAGTTTACCTAATTTGTTAAAGTATTTTTAAGTTCCATTAGTATGGTTGTCTATATATATGATCAAGAAAAGTAACTATAGGCGTACTTGATATTTAGACAATGGGTTTGATCAATTTAACAATTTTTATAAAGCTAGGATGTACATCAATGATACTATATCACGTGGGATTGAATATAAATTTAATATTTACATTTTAACCCTAAATTTATAAATCAATTTACAAAATAAAATTATAGGATTTTAAAATACACTTTTGCCCCAGTCCATTTAGATGCTCTTCAAATCTATCCAAAATATTAGTCTAACTTTTTTTGTTAACGTAATTATGTCTATAAGATGTATGTCTTAGATGTTATGATCAATCTAATCATCTAGAATTATATGTAAACATAGACATCCGATTATAAATAATACACAATTAACATCTAAGATATATTATAGGTGACCTAACTAGTTGTCGTTTTATTTCTTTTGCCCGAGCATATCATTTAGATTTTAATAAGTAATGTTACTTGTATTAGGTCACGTCTAGTAAGGTCTACATCCCAAGATTAACTTTTGTGAGAGACCTCAATATGCACATATCATGTACCCATCTTAAATCGTAAGGTGAGTTTATAGCCCCTCTTTCACTTGTTTTACAATTATTTTACAAATCTCAGGGGAGAATACATGCTCATTACAACTTGTTTACATACTCATACTCATTTACAACTTGATTACTTAATTTATATCATACTCTCATTCTACATCTTTGATAAAGTACTTAAAGCAGTTTAGCAATACAATAGGATATCCTTATCATATTGACCCAAGGAAATTGATCTGTGATCCCAACTCAAGGTTTACGTATTGCCTAAGTAATCGCTAAGACCACTCAATGCCCGAAACAATCATGACCAGTATAATTACTGATTAAAGCAGTGAATGTTCACAACAGAATCTATATGTACTAATTATACCCATCTGAGGGAGAACGCTCACTGTGCCCGGAGAACCGGGACACACGGGTTATAAATCATGACAATTATTCATTTGGTGTCTTGGTCCAGACACCGATATTATGGCATACAATACATTTGCAAATATAAGTACATAAATAATACTTCAGTGTCATAGAGCAATTAGAGCAACAGTAGATACATTTTAGTGATACTGTTAAATGTTATATTTATCCAACATTTTAGAAATCTTGTGTTCCACACAACATTGCTGAACATTACTACTGGATATTACATTTTTCAATTTACTGCGGTGAAGCATTATAACACCTATACTCTTTGAATCACTATATACATTTACAAAAATCTATGAACCACCAACTTTATGTTTACCATTTTTTAAGCATGATTTTCCTCAGTAGAACTAGATGCTTGGATTAACTGATGTGCATTGGTGAGTCTAAATTGACAAGAATTTCATTCATGGATTTCTTTACATTCAAATGATCAAATCTCTATGTAATTGTTTTACAATCTTTTCATTGTAATGGAATTTAAAGGGAAAAAATAATAAATCACTTTAAAGAAAATTAACGAGATAACTTTTCAAATGACACATTTAGAGGTCATCACATTTATCAAAGTGTTTGGTTGTATTATGAAGTAACGCCCCCGGACATATTTCCGCTGCAACACATTTTTAGGAGTGTTACATGGAAACACCATCACCTTTCTATACTTCAACAAATACCCACACTTATACCCAATAACCAAAATTTATTTATTTCCTACCTATATATACTCCCAAAATCACCCCCCCCCTTTAATAAATCATAAATCATTCGTTAACTTTTGCTTTTGCTTATTTAAACATTAACCTTTAACCATTCTGCAACCCCTAAACTAGTAACTAAGGTATATAAGCCACCAAAGTGCACACTTTATCTCTTTTCCTCTCATTTCACACGGCAACAACGATAATAGACAAGCATGCAAGCCTAAGTCTCATTCAATCACATCCTAACATATCCCTAGTCCTTTGTTTAATATAAGCACCATGTTTTCTTTCCCTTTATAAGAAAATACATCTCCTAGCTTCTCATTTCACAACAAAAATCACAAGCAAACTCTCTCTACTCCACTCCAAACTAACGGCTCAAACTAAGTACCAAAATAATTTCATAGTTTCCATTTTCTTGATATTACAAGCATACAAATGTGTTCAAGGGTATAATCTAAGGTGTTTCAAGTTGGTTTGCATGTTAGGGTTTAAGTTTAAACAAGGGTTTTCAAGAAACAAGTTAGGGTTTTCATAATCAAGGATTTGGGTTTTCATAAGGAATTTGGGTTTAGAATCTAAGCCTAAGTTTAGATTGTGTTCATCTTCATTCACATACACTCAAGGTTTATCATTACTTCTAGTTATATTTATTATCTTGTTAAATCACCATCTAGTTATATTTTATAAAGTTTACAAAGAAACCAAGGTTTATACATAATGAAGTAAATACATATACATAGTGAAAATAAGTTATAAATATGTTAGAACATGATAAAATACTTATTTTGGTATACAACACAGTCTAGATAATTTATGTAACAAGTTGATGATTTATTTGTTAATAAATTAGTTTATAAAAGTTTTGTAAGTTAAATAAAGTTCTTGAAATTTTTTACTTATGAAATAGAAGCAAAATAGATGGACATAAATTATTGGACAATATTTATACAAAAGATGTTGTAATGATAAATTTAGTCGACTTGTAGTATTAATATTGCGGTAAAATCATAAACTAGAAAAATATATAAATACTTTTGGGACAGCCACATTTTTCTCTGTTGACATGAATTTCTAGACAAAGTCAAACATTTAAAATATTATAGTACGTCTTAAGACGATTCCGTGGGAATAAAGAACGTAAAAAACAGAGTTAAAACGAAGAAGTTATGGCCGTTTTAAGATTCACAAAACCATGTCAGGAAATGACAGCTTTTTGTTTTCGGACCTCCTGATCAGATTTTATAACGGGTTTTTGAGGGCTTTCGAGTCCGAATTGGCTTCAGTATAAAACTATAATGTTACTCGGAATGTTATTTTACTAAAATAACGCAAATTTCTAAGCCTGAAAGTGTGTTAAAAATGAGTAAAACGTCATTAAACTTAGATAACTTTTTATACAAAATTTTCTGCACATATTATAAAATTGTGTGAGTTGTTAGAAATTAAAAATGAGGTTTACAAGCATTCTCGGGTCCGTTTGGACTATAAAAACCTTACAAAATAATATAGTATTACTTATATGATATTTATACAAGTTTTTAACTTTATAAATATTATTTTATAAATTTATTTAAACTATATATGAAGTGCCATTACAAAAATAGTAAAAATACTAAATCAAGCATCATCGACAATAATTATTTAGGCTAAACGTAATGGGACGACATTTTGCGGTCGGCCGTCCCATATGGCAATAAAAGGGACCTGGTCACCCCACTACGCCGATCGAAACAAGACCTGGTCACCCCCAACCTTTGGAAAGTTAGGGTCTTCTGTACGACCTTACAATTGGAGGAAGATTTCGTATTAAAAAAATTAACTTTCTTTTATATTTTTATTTAAAAAAAATAAACAATCCCCCATTCACTATAAAATCTCACTTTCTATACCATTTTTAATCACAAAACACATACATTTTATACACTTTCATTATCTTTTTAAATGGCTTGTTCGATACCACATAGCGACAATGAAATCCAAGCTTTGGTTCAAAAACAAATTGACGAAGATATGGTTCATCAGAAAGCGATTCTGGATTTAGCCTTGCAATTTGATAATGCATGCACAACTAAAGAAGATCTTAGAAAAGCATACGAGAATTTGTTATCACATTCCATAAGAGAGCGTGCTTTGATCGACACTTTCTTAAAAGAAGTTCTGATAAGATACGTGCTACATCTTTCTTAAGTACAGAAAGGCGGCAAAACTAGAAAAACAAATGAATGCTAAGTTAGCTTGGATACATGAAAAATACAACCACCGCTCAGAAACCCATATAGGTGGTTCGTCATCACAGACACATGAGATTGGTGATGTATACCTTACTGCGAAAGTTACATCAACTACCATCTAGATGAAGAAGCCTTAAGAGAACACTAAAAGTACTTAACAATGGATAAAAAAAGGCACGGGAGGAGAAGATTAGCAAAAACAAGCTGATGATGATGAATACTTTTTAGAATTTGGGGTGGTGAGAATTGATTCAGATTACGAGTCATCAAATTAATAAACTAGAAACTATTTTAGTGTAATGTTGTTTTAATTTAATGATTTAAATAAAGTATTGTATTTTAAATTCCGTTATTATATTTTCAAATTTTGAATTTCAACGGCTAGTTTTTCGTTATAAATTACCCCCATCATTCTCTCATTATATTCACACAACTTCATTATCCCATCATATCCCGATGGATTCCAATTTCACTCAACGGAAAATGATTCATGGGAATTTCAGTCTTGATATATCGGATTTCTGATCTCCATTAACACCTGTTCTGCATTCGTTAGTAGCGACATGTTGAACCATCTCCTTTACACCCAAATCCAGTTACCATAATACCCGGTCCTGCGGGTGTTGTTCAGCTCTCTAATAGCATATGTGTTGAACCATCTTCCTCAACCCTAAACCCAGTTAGAATAATACCCGGTCCTACGGGTCTTGTTCAGCGAGCCAAGCTGCTTAAAGAAAGTGTATTTATTCTTGATCCGGATGGAGCTTTAATGTCGACACAAAAAAATATGCAGAAAGTTGTTGAGGATGTGGGTGAGGATGCTGATTTTAACAATGGTGCGTGGGTTAGCGCCACTAACTATGTGAATGCTTTTGGTGGCACTGTAACTGGATGTTTGGGAGACATCGACAACTTTCTTAAAAAGGGAAAACTTGAACAAATTGTTGCAATAGTGAAGTCTTGTTCTCCGAATTCTCTTGGAGATTTAAATGTGACTCTGAAAGATCTATCGGGTACAGTACCTCGAACAATACATTACAAAGTCTTTGATGTGGGTAGTTATGAAAAGGATATTACAGCAGGAGCTGCTATGATACTTGTCAATGTACTGTCAGTACTAACTATAACTAACGGTACTAACTATTTATACCGTCGGTACTAAGTTAGGAAAACATAAATCCTAACAATACGGTTTCATTAGCTTAACATTATTGTTATTCAATTCCGTAATGTAATTTTCAATTTCGTAATGTAATTTTCAATTCTATAATGTAATTTTCAATTCCGTAATGTAATTTTCAAATTTGAAATCAAACAACTACTATTCCAACGGATACTATTCGAACTATATGTTTTAAAACGTATTTGTGTTGTATTTTTAAATTCCGTCAAGTTCATGTTTTTTATTTCCGTAATTTTTTTGGGTCTTTTCTTCCGTGTATTTTTATTTTCGTATTTTAATTTGTAAAATGTTTAATTATTAATGTAATGTTTTTAAAAAAAAATTTGTTCGGTGTCCTCTGCGGTCACCACTACATGTGTTTGGTCACTGTGTGGTCTAAGAGAGAGAAAGCTGAGTTGGCGCTGACGTGGCGATGTCCTCTGCGGTCACCACTACATTTTGGACAACGTGTCACACCCCCAAATTTAACTGCAGCGGAAGACTGGATTTGGGATGGTGACTTCATGGCGTGAAGAGGACTTGATATGAAAGATAGACCTCTACATGCGAATATACCAATGCAGACTCCTTGTATTCCGTAGGATAGAACACTTGAGAAAAACATTGCTAAAGTATCAACATAAAGTTGGTGAGTTCATAGGTTTGGTTATTTTATAAGAGTGATGAACCCAAAAGATGATCTAAAACAGAAAAGTAGGGGCTATGAAACTCACCTTGTCGATTAATCGTCCAGAATTGGTAATGAATCAATGTACGTTGAATAGTAACTTGGTCGAACACCTAAGTAATTATGACCAATCTGAGTTTACATTCTAAAAATTTAATGTATGAAATGAATTATGCAAATGGGTCATCAATGGGCATTGTCGTTCACGAGATAACGTTTTATGTTCTCAAAGATGTTGATTAAACCGTTGGCTCTATGAGATGATACACGACTTTACACTTATACATAACTTGCTAAAATCATGCGTCGGAATTTATATTTATAAGTTCATGCGATTTATATCTTAGGAAAATACAAGTATTAGTTGTAAGTTACTAAGTCTGTATATGTCCTTATACTGTCTATTTATTTATACCGTCGTTGTTAATTAATTTGTAGCATTATACATCACGGTCCGTTTGACTCATTTAAATACTTTATAAAAATTGTTTATTCACATTTAATACTCTTAAGTTTTAAAAATAGCAAGTTTTGTCCCTCTGTTTTCTAAGTCTAGTAATTTACACATTCAACCCTTAAATCTTCACATTAGCACTTTTAACCCCTTAACTTTTCAAAATAGTCTTTATATCCAATATTTCGCTGTTTATATTCTAAATTTTACACTTTAAATCTTATAGCTTTTACGTTCAAAAACCCGAATAAGTTTTTAAATATTTTTAGTATCAAATAAATTATATAGGCCGCGTTAGGTTCATTTACTCGTTTAAAACTCGGTTTTGTTGTTATTACTTCAAAAAAATGTCGTATAAAACTTTCTACCCATTCGAAATGGTCTTGTTTCATTAACGAGTTTGTTAACCCATTTGGGTCTCGGCTAGAGCGACCCGAGAGCCCAAATCATGCACGTTTCAACACTTCTCTATGTACAAGTTTTTATAATGGGGAAAAATTTCATGCATTATTGCTTCTTGTATATACATGTACCGACCCCATGGTCTGCTCCCTTTCCTTTGTTTTCTGCCAACCGACAGTGGGGTTAGTAACCCACTGTTGTCGTCCCCCTTTTCCCATGGAGTACACCCTATATTATGTTTCGTTAACTCCTTTCTATTAAACTTACATGGTCCGGCCAAAACGCACAGCCCTGAGGTAAACAATGTCGAGACACAAGGTCGTGGACATGTTCTTTGCAGGCCTAAAGGCTGCGACAGCGGCTGCAGCCCACTGTGGCTTGCTTGCGTGCAAAGTGGTGCGTCCTACATTATAACCGAGTGCTAAATACGATGGGGTCTTGGTGCGGCAGACAAGCATGCCTTGCTTGGTTTCTTTAGAAGCTGCGACATTCCAACAGTGAGCCACGGCTCGTCGTGGTTTGTCACATGCCACCTTGTCACGCCCAGGTAATCATGCCGAGTTCACACCACAAGAAAAACTCTATGCAACTCGCGTATACCCTAGCGTCTAATCGTCCCTAGTGAGCCAACGTTTTATAAGTCAAGTTTCTATTTGTTTAACGTTTGTTATATAGACATTGGTTCGTTATTAGTTTTACACGCATGATATGTTGTTTACTAGCTTGAATATGCGTCGTTATTTTATGTGTGACACAACCAAAATCTTTGCATGCGTACGTACATGCGAACCGCGTATGGGTTATATGTCGTGTACTAGCCAAGCAAGGTCGAGGCTTTCGTTTAGTTAGCCAAGACTAGACGTGCTTTGGTTTTGGTCGAATGCTAGGCTACAAGGATAATGAAATAGTTAAACTAAGAGGTGACTCACCACCAGCTTACACTATGTGTCGGAGTTATGACTATTCATATTGCCGATTTACTGCAACCATTACAATCAAGATAATCACTATGACGCACATCAAAGTCTATCGCTTTCAACTCTGTACAGAAACAAATTAAACTCGCAACTTCCTTTAGAGCGTACTGTATCTTAAGATTCTCTCGTCATACTCTAGTCTAGAGTCACAGCACGAAGCGCATATCAAACTCGATATCAATTACATTCAGACAACTACGACTAACACTAGATGCTTTGTAGTCTTTCGCGAGTGCGTCTCATTTCTGCAGTCGAACATAGACAAGATGTTTTACTGACTAATTAGAGTTCTAAGCCATTTGATGACATACATTGACACTTTAATATCAACTAATAGAGGGAGCGATTGACTTACACTCGAGAGAGAGTGTCCTAAAGATCTTCAACTACTCTACAGCATAACATCTAATACGTCATACAACTCAGTAATGCAGTTTTAAGAGCCGTGGTTGATGGCACGTACAAGTAGAGCTCAGATACCTTGATCGTTACCACTTAGTTCTAAGGTTACAAATTACCTTCGCTGCGTACAATCTCTAAATCTACATATATATTATATACACATGTCTGATTTCACTAGAGTATGCTCCTCTTGACTATAACTCTAATACACGAGATCCCTCATCATCTACAATTCATCTGAGCCTAAGTACATACTACAAATATGTATGTAACAAAAACTGAGTCTATCGTGCAATACACAACAGTTAGATAATAGGCATTAGCGAAGACTAACTTATATACTTCAGATACATTTCCATATGCATGAGGCGTATAGTACTGCACGTTTCTTATCATTTCTATTTCCATTGAGTGCACTGACAACCTGATTAGCTTTCTTAAATTGAGCTACTAGATCAACTGAGGATGATGCAAATAGTAGTGTTCCATCAGTTTATATCACACGATAGCTCCCTTTATCATGGACACTTAACTTATTACTATGTACTGTTGATCAAGTGATGTACAAAGTCTGCATTCACATATTCATTACAGTGTCACCTACATTGTGAATACTCTAGAGAGAATTCTCTCGTAAATAACACGATAGCTAGGATGTAAGTTCTATCTTAGTAAATCTACAATAAATATCGATCGTCTCTGAAATGATTACACGATCGATAGATATATGCTAAGTATAGCGTATTCTAACTCAAATGAAAAAGGAATGACAAGTGGGGGTTTAGGGGTCAGCGTATAGAGTTCTGTGCGAGTTCATTAAGGGGGTACTATAGCTTAGTCAGTTTGTCTTATTTTTGAGTGAATTTATCATGCTTAGGTGTAGAGGAACAGAATTAAGTTACATAAGTGAATTCTGTGAAATAGTAAGCACTCAGCTACAACGGCTTGCGTACTCTAGAAAATGCGAAGTCATAAGTATTTTCAGCTTCAAGCTATAACTACTCATTTTCTTTATTAATAGATACCATGTCAACTCCAAACTGCGCTGGTAACACTAAGCAGAACATAATCACATTTATAGACTACACAGAGTCAATAATGGTTACTTATATAGGATGTTTTGGGGGGTATGTTGAGGGGGGAGGGGGGGGGAGTTGGTTTAGGGATGTAGGGGATTGAGTGAGATGTTTAGGTTCAGACTGACATTAGTAGAGAGATACTATATAGTATACAGCGATTATATTTTGATGTAGAGACACACATTAAATACGTGATGAAGGTTGACATTAATATTTGTAAAACATAAAAGAACACAAGTTAACATACATAGAAAGAAATAATAATAGCGCCATACTTGAGCAGTAATCTAGCTAGAGATTTGTAACTTTAATAGGAGTGTGAGACACAATGAGAAATCTAAAAATTGTCTGCGGGGTATTCTTTTAACCAGTCTATAGTCACTTAAATCAAGATTAAACTTCGCACAACGGTTGATGATAAGTAGTACAAATAAAAGTGAGATCCCTAGAGGTATTAATATCTCACAGACGAGTGAATATAACTATATAGGGATGGATGCGAGTGATACTTACGTGTTCAGTGAATGCAAATATATGAATATATTGGGATGTGAGATACTGTAATCACCTATCATCGAAGCTAAGTTGATTTGAGGCACAATAGGGCATGGGTACGACTACTTGGGAGAGTCTATGAGTATAGAACACTGTAGAGGATTGTACGAATAGTGTAAGAGTCAGAGATAGTGACAAGTTGAAGTATGTGGTGATGAGAGGGTCAGGTGGTGTGTAGCATGTGTTTGTTATGAATAGTATGTTAATTGGAAGTTGAATAGTTAGGTGTGTTTACACATATTTTACTTCTGACTCATATTATTTAGGCATCTGGTGAATCATAGCATATAATTACAACAATAAGGGATGATATCTATAAACACATACATATCAGATTTAAAGAGATATTAACACAAATTACACACATAAAGTATTATGGCGTAAGGGTGGTATGACTTAATATTTTAACAGAGATACATACGCATGTACTTGATGAAACAGAGGGCTTAGACAGATAGTGGTGTAACTTTTTTGGACAATTAAAAGTAGGTATAGTGATCACCACATAGGAGAATAGATAGTCACATGGGCAGGGATGCGTTTCAGTAACTTGTTAGGGGGACAGTTGCGTGCACATGGTGAGAGTGATAGGAGGGGGGGGGGGGGGGGGAGGGAAGGGGGTGGGGGGGTGGGGGGATGTGGGGGGGAGGAGTGGGGGGGTGGGGTGGGGGGAGGGGGGGGGGGGGGGGGGGTGGGGGGGGGATTAGGGGGGGGGGGGGGGGGGGGGTGGTGGGGGGGGGGGGGGTGGTTTGGTTTTGTTGTGTGGGTAATTAGATGGTTGAGGATTTAAGAGTTGAGTTAGAAATTTGTGTGATGAATTAGTAGTAAAGGGAGGGATGTTGGCTTTGGATGGTAAATTGTGAATTATTAGGTGGTAGGTGTGGTTGAGATTAATGCCGATAGGGAGTTGTTGGGGGGTGGGTGTGGGTTGGTGTACAGGTGGTGTGTTGGTTGGGGGGGGTGGGTGTTGTATTTTTGGTGTTTGGTTGTTGGGTTGGAGGGGAGATATTGTAGTGGATTATTTATTTGAATATTATGTGGGGGGAGGGTGGGGGGGCATATTGTAGGTATGGGGTGGTTAGAGTGGGTAATATGGGATGGTGATTATGTTGAAATGGGGTGAGACAAGAATATTTAGAATGACAACAGTAGTGTAGTAGTATTTTAGGACATAAAGGGGTGTTATGGGGGATACAGAAAAAATAAAAAAAAAAAGACATTTTTATTGTGGATCGACTTTAATTTTGTTTTGTTATAGGGGTATGATTTGTTGATTTTGGGGTCAGGTTTAAATCATTATTGTTTTATTTATATGAGACGTCATTGAAGTTATAATTGAAGTGTATAGTTACTATAGTACAGATAGTGAATTATATAATTTTTTTTTTGCGTTATTGTGTAGTACTTAGGTGTTTTTATGTATGTGGTGAGTTATTTTAAATTCTTATGAAATTGTGGATTTAGTTGAATTTTATAGAGTATATTGTTAATTTTAATATTAATTATTTTCAGTTGATATTTTAAATTCTTTGGATATTATTGTAAAATTCATTGAAAATGTATTGTATAATGATAGGTAAGAATGATGGTAAGGATTAATTGTCATAGTATTTTATTTATAGTATGTTTGAGATTTAGATAAAATAGATACTGTTTAATGTTCAACACATTAATTTGTTGTAAAGTATTAGTTGTTCAATTATTGTTATGTTTAGACATTGGTTTTTGAATGTTTTTATGTTATTGATATATTATGATTATAACTTTTTTAAGTTAGTTGTTTTTAAAGGCTATGTAATTTTTTTTATTATAGTATATCACGTGCAATGGAAAGAAAAATATCAGTAACCATGCAAGAAATTTGAGTATAAGTAAGGACCATGCATGTACACGTTTAAGCACAACTCAACTTTGAAAACAAACAGTAAATTAGCACGGTTGGAGTTAGGGTTCTGCGATTGGGTTCAAGGAGCTAGGAAACGTCGGGTTTTAAAAGGATAGAAGCGAGGAAGGATCGAGCTCTCTTAACACCATCACCCCTCCTTATCGAATATCGAGCTTGAACCTCGGTGAGTCACCTCTTAGTTTAATTATGTCATTATCCTTGTAGCCTAGCATTTGACCAAAACCAAAGCACGTATAGTCTTGGCTAACTAAATGAAAGCCTCGACCTTGCTTGGCTAGTACACGACATATAACCCATACGCGGTTCGCATGTACGTACGCATGCAAAGATTTTGGTTGTGTCACACATAAAATAACGACGCATATTCAAGCTAGTAAACAACATATCATGCGTGTAAAACTAATAACGAACCAATGTCTATATAAAAAACGTTAAACAAATAGAAACTTGACTTATAAAACGTTGGCTCACTAGGGACGATTAGACGCTAGGGTATACGCGAGTTGCATAGAGTTTTTCTGGTGGTGTAAACTCGGCATGATTACCTGGGCGTGACAAGCTGGCATGTGACAAACCACGATGAGCCGTGGCTCACTGTTGGAATGTCGCAGCTTCCAAAGAAACCAAGCAAGGCATGCTTGTCTGCCGCACCAAGACCCCATCGTATTTAGCACTCGGTTATAATGTAGGACGCACCACTTTGCACTCAAGCAAGCCACAATGGGTTGCAGCCGCTGTCGCAGCCTTTAGGCCTGCAAAGAACATGTCCACGACCTTGTGTCTCGACATTGTTTACCTCAGGGCTGTGCGTTTTGGCCGGACTATGTAAGTTTAATAGAAAAGAGTTAACGAAACATAATATAGGGTGTACTCCATGAGAAAAGGGGGACGACAACAGTGGGTTACTAACCCCACTGTCGGTTGGCAGAAAACAAAGGAAAGGGAGCAGACCATGGGGTCGGTACATGTATATACAAGAAGCAATAATGCATGAAAATTTTCCCCATTATAAAAACTTGTACATAGAGAAGTGTTGAAACGTGCATGATTTGGGCTCTCGGGTCGCTCTAGCCAAGACCCAAATGGGTTAACAAACTCGTTAATGAAACAAGACCATTTCGAATGGGTAGAAAGTTTTATACGACATTTTTTTTGAAGTAATAACAACAAAACCGAGTTTTAAACGAGTAAATGAACCTAACGCGGCCTATATAATTTATTTGATACTAAAAATATTTAAAAACTTATTCGGGTTTTTGAACGTAAAAGCTATAAGATTTAAAGTGTAAAATTTAGAATATAAACAGCGAAATATTGGATATAAAGACTATTTTGAAAAGTTAAGGGGTTAAAAGTGCTAATGTGAAGATTTAAGGGTTGAATGTGTAAATTACTAGACTTAGAAAACAGAGGGACAAAACTTGCTATTTTTAAAACTTAAGAGTATTAAATGTGAATAAACAATTTTTATAAAGTATTTAAACGAGTCAAACGGACCGTGATGTATAATGCTACAAATTAATTAACAACGACGGTATAAATAAATAGACGTGATAAGGACATATATAGACTTAGTAACTTACGACTAATACTTGTATTTTCCTAAGATATAAATCGCATGAACTTATAAATATAAATTACGATGCATGATTTTAGCAAGTTATGTATAAGTGTAAAGTCGTGTATCATCTCATAGAGCCAACGGTTTAATCAACATCTTTGAGAACATAAAACGTTATCTCATGAACGACAATGCCCATTGATGACCCATTTGCATAATTCATTTCATACATTAAATTTTTAGAATGTAAACTCAGATTGGTCATAATTACTTAGGTGTTCGACCAAGTTACTATTCAACGTACATTGATTCATTACCAATTCCGGACGATTAATCGACAAGGTGAGTTTCATAGCCCCTACTTTTCTGTTTTAGATCATCTTTTGGGGTGAGAACATTGCTTATTTTTAACAGTTGAACACAAGTACAATTACTGATTTACTATTGGGTCTAAGTCCCTACTCAACCCAACTTGCTATGTTGCCCAATTTATCATGAACCGTTAATTACTTGTAAGCGCGAATGTTATGGATAGATCTATCGGGATTGACATCCCTGTTTGTCTTGGACTGACATTAGTCAAGCAAACACAGTTTCATTTGAGTCAGTTACGGATGTTGCGGGTTGAACATCTGCACGGGCTTATCTATGATGATACATGTTAACGCTTCGGTGTCATGAGCTTAGACTATAGTAAATACTTTTCATTGTGATATATAGGATTACTATATTTCATGCTATGGTTATAAATCTTGTGGTTCATCACTCTTATCAAATAACCAAACCTATGAACTCACCAACTTTATGTTGACACTTTAGCAATGTTTTTCTCAGGTGTTCTATCCTACGGAATATAAGGAGTCTGCATTGGTATATTGGCATGTAGAGGTCTATCTCTCGTATCAAGTCCTCTTCACGCCATGAAGTCACCATCCCAAATCCAGTCTTCCGCTGCAGTGAAATTTGGGGGTGTGACAGATTGGTATCAGAGCCACTTGGTTATAGAGAACTAGGTTGCATTAGTAACTCTAGACTATAACTGGCTCTTAAGGACATATCAGAATAGCATACGCATTATCTATTACTATCTACTTCCTAAGTTAACAACTGCTTGGCACGATATCATTAAATAACTAAATTACCACTTGTCCGTCATGGAAAACATGTTTCATTAGACTACACATTATCATTCACCATCTTGGAATAACACATCTTGTGGATTACGCATTTGTATCATCCTAGTGCAAGTAAAATACCATGACTCTCACCAAATAATTAACCTTATAACCAATATTGCACTACGAAGAGTCACTTACATAATATTATGGATTTTATCAGTAATTATGTCCTTACTATCTCATTTTATGAGAGTTACCTACATAAACACTTCGGGTACCTTGCTAATCACCCACTCACTACTTCACTACGCGAGGATTCCTATTAGCGACCTTTGTGAAATACATATACTACTATCTACTATGTCGGTATACACTTAAAAGTATTTCAAAGTATACAAAAATCTACCAAAAAGCATGCATCGCTTGAATACACCAATAATTGACGAATGTCACGTCGTTGGGAAACCTGAACAACAAGTTCATAATGGGAAGAAATTAAAACACGCTCGGTAAAAGTAAGAGACAATAATCACAAATAACAGCCGAGACTACAGAAAGAAACTGATGGTATGAAGGTTTACATCAGCTCCTGAGTCAAGAACAATATTAACTCTACAAATATGTACCTATTGTCCTGTTGGCTTTGATAAGGACCTAGGTTGAATGTTTTCAATTGCCAAATGGAGAGGTCACTTTGATAGAGAAGTAGGGCACCAAAGAATCAGGAGGAATAAATGGAGAAGAATCCTAGAAGGATTATCCAGTGGGGACTCCTGCAAATGCCTTGGTTGTTCAAGATGGGATAGGTGGTTATGATATAGCTTTCAGGCTGAAGAAGGACTCACAAACTTTGCTCTAATGGCCTATACATCCCAAGGTTCATCAAGTTCAGACTCTGAGGTACATACTTGCTCTAAAGATTGCTTAAAATCATATGAAACTCTTCAAAAACAGTATGATCAACAGCGTGATGCTCTTAATAAATCTAATCTAGAAATTATAGGTTATCAAATGGGATTAGAATCATTAGAAGCTAGGATAGTTGTTCATGAAAAGAATGAAGCTGTTTATGAAGAAGATATTGCATTTTTAAAGTATGATGTCCAAGTGAAAGATATCTCTATCAAAGACCTTAAAAATCAGTTAGAAGAAGCTTTAAAAGAGAAAGATGATTTGAAACTTAAACTAGAAAATTTTGAAGAATCATCAAAGAATCTAACTAAACTGATAAATAGTCAAATAAGTGCTAAAGACAAAGTTGGTCTTGGTTATGATAGTCAAATCAATGAAAGTGATGTAGATAATAGTCCAGTAAATGATAGATTCAAAACAGGTGAAGGGTTTCATGTAGTTCCCCCTCCCTACACTAGGAACTACATGCCCTCAAGACCTGACTTATCCTTTGATGGGTTAGATGATTCTGTCTATAAGGCTAAAGTAAGT
Organism: Tanacetum coccineum; assembly: GCA_026074375.1. Classification (NCBI taxonomy): domain Eukaryota; kingdom Viridiplantae; phylum Streptophyta; class Magnoliopsida; order Asterales; family Asteraceae; genus Tanacetum; species Tanacetum coccineum. The sequence goes on from BQNB010076889.1 coordinate 20,557, forward strand.
GAAACTATTACTACTGCATCTAAAACCAGTAAGGATAGTGTAGAAAAGCCTAAAACTGTTAGACCTAGTGCTCCTATCATTAAAGATTAGGACACTGATAGTGATAATGATAGTGTGTTTAGACCTAAAACTGATCAGACAAAACCAAAAAGGTTTTCTGTACTAATCATTTTCTGTCAAAATCTGATGAGAATGTGAAAATTGTTAATAAGGAAAAACACAACATAGGCATAGTATAAGTATCCTAGGAAAAGTCAATGTCCTAGGATAATAGAAGAATTGGATGGAATGATGGAACTCATAAAACTAGGAAATGGTTTTGAGTTTATAAAGAAAGCTTGTTTTGTATGTGGGAGTTTCAACCATTTAATCAAAGACTGTGATTTTCATGACAAGAAAATAGTAGAAAAACCAGTGTTGAATAATAAGGGAAGGGTTACTAGTCAAAGGGAAATTATACCCGTATGGAACAATGCTAAGAGGGTAAACCACCAAAATAAATTTACTCACCCACATCCTAAAAGGAATTTTGTTCCAACAGTAATTGTAACAAAGTCTGGACAAGTACCAGTTAATGATGCTAAGCAAAACTCTCCAAGAGCAGCAACATCAATTAGTACTGCCAGGCCTGTTAATATTGCTGCCCATAAATCAAAAGTGAATGATGCATTACCCAAAACATATTCTTATTTTAAAGCACATTCACCAGTAAGAAGGGCTTTTAACCAAAAATCAGCAGCTAAAACCAATAATCTTAATGAAAAAGTTAAAACTGCTAGAGTTAACAATGTAACTACTGCTGGGTCAAAAGCAGTAGTTAATGCTGCTGTGGGAAATAGGGAAAATGTTGTTAAGTCCTCAGCATGCTGGATTTGGAGACCAACAGGAAATGTTATTGACCATACCTCCAAAGACAATGGATCATACATGCTTAAAAGATTTGACTATGTTGATCTACAAGGCAGACTCAAGTCAGTAATGGCTTGGGTCCCCAAGAGAAACTAATTCTCTTATTTTGAGTGCAGGGTAATCCACAATATACTTTACAGGATCAAGGGATTTTTGACAGTGGATGCTCCAGGCATATGACAGGAAACAAGTCTTTCCTTACAGATTATCAAGAGGTTGATGGTGGATTTGTTGCATTTGCAGGAAGTCCTAAAGGAGGTAAAATTACTGGAAAAGGTAAAATTAGGACTTGGAAATTAGACTTTGAAGATGTATACTTTGTAAAGGAACTTAAGTTTAATCTTTTCTCTATCTCACAAATGTGTGACAAGAAAAACAGTGTTCTTTTCACTGATTGTTTTATCTCCTGACTTTAAGCTACTTAATGAAAGTCAAGTCTTGCTTAAAGTTCCCAGACAGAACAACATGTACAGTTTTGATCTAAAGAATGTTGTTCCTTCAAGAGGTTTGACTTGTTTATTTGCAAAGGCTACAATAGATGAGTCTAATTTATGGCATAGGAGGCTTGGTCATATAAACTTTAAAACTATGAACAAACTTGTGAAGGGGGAAAAATGGGAAATCTTGTTTAGAGGTTTGCCTTCAAAAGCTCTTGGAAAATGACTATATTGTGTTGTTGTCAGAAGGGAACGCACACAAAGCTTCACTGTAAGACCAAGGCTTGTGAGCTCTATTAGCCAACCCTTACAAATGTTGCATATGGACTTATTTGGGCCAACATCTGTAAGGAGTATCAATCACAAGACATATTGCCTTGTTGTCACTGATGACTATAGTAGGTTTAGTTGGGTTTTCTTTTTGGCCACTAAGGATGAGACTAGTGAAATCCTTAAAACTTTTATTACTAGAATAGAAAACCAAATAAATCATAAGGTTAAAATCATCAGATGTGATAATGGAACTGAGTTTAAGAATAATGACATGAATCAGTTATGTGGGATGAAAGGGATTAAGAGACAGTTTAGTGTTGCTAGAACTCCACAACAAAATGGAGTTGCTAAAAGAAAGAATAGTACACTAACAGAGGTAGCTAGGACTATGCTAGCAGATTCATTATTACCTACTACCTTTTGGGATGAAGCAGTTAGTACTGCTTGTTATGTTCAGAATAGGGTTTTAGTAACCAAGCCTTGACAACACGACATTTATGAACTACTTACCATAGTTGGACCACTAGTATAAGTTTTTGCAGGACCTTTTGGGTGTCCTGTGACTATTCTTAATACCTTAGATCCCCTAGGCAAATTTGATGAAATGGTTGATGAGGGGTTCTTTGTTGGATAATCTATAAATAGCAAGGATTTTAGGGTATTTAACACTAGAACTAGGAAAGTAGAGGAGAAGATGCACATAAACTTTCTTGAAAACAAACCCAATGTTGCAGGGAGTGGACCAGATTAGATCTTTGATATTGATTTACTAACAAACTTTATGAATTATAAGCCAGTTACTACAAGGAATCAAACTAATAAGAATGCAGGTATCAAGGATAATATTAATGCAGTACCTACTCAACAATATATTATGTTACCATTACTTTATGATAGTCCACAGAGCTCAAAGGATGCAGTTGCTGATGATGCTGGTAAAAAGACTAATGAAGAACCAGCAAAGGAGGGTGAAAGAAATGGTCAAGAGAAAGAAGAAGGAGCTTCAAATAAAGAAAATGACCATAATGTGCAAGATTTTAGAGATGAATTGGATAATTTGCTTGTTCAACAGAAGTAAGGTTATGCTAACAGCACTAACAGAGATAGTACTGTTAGTTTATCTGTTAGTACTGCTAGGCAAAATTTTACTTATGCTGATGATCTTCCTACTGATCCTCTCATACCTGATTTAGAGGATACTAGTATCTTTAGTGGTGCATATGATGATGAAGATGTGGGTGAAGAGGCTGACCTTAACAATTTGTAAACCACCATGAATGTTAGTCCTATTCCTACAACCAGAATTCACAAGGATCATCCTAAAGACCAAATCATTAGAGACATAAATTCAGCTACTCAAACAAGGAGGATGACTAGGATTTCTGAAGAACATGCTATGGTCAGTTACATAAAAAGGCAGAGGAGAACAAATCACAAAGATTATCAAAACTACTTTTTTACCTGTTTTCTCTCACAAATGGAACCTAAGAAAGTGACACAAGCTTTGACAGATCCAAGTTGGATAAAGGCAATGCAAGATGAGTTGCTACAGTTTAGACTGTAGAAGGTTTAGAGATTGGTTGATTTACCCAAAGGCAAGCATGCCATTGGAACAAAATGGGTGTATAGAAACAAGAAAGATGATAGAGGAGTTGTAGTTAGAAACAAGGCAAGACTGGTTGCACAAGGTTATACCCAAGAAGAAGGCATTGATTATGATAAGGTTTTTGCTCCTGTTGCTAGGATAGAAGCAATCAGGTTATTTTTGGTCTATGCATCATTTATGGGATTTATTGTGTACTAGATGGATGTGAAGAGTGCCTTTTTATATGGTACTATTGAAGAGGAGGTGTATGTGTGCCAACCTCCTAGTTTTGAAGATCCACAGTTCCCTGATAAAGTTTATAAGGTAGAAAAAGTTTTATATTTGGTCTAGACACGTAAGCTACCTGGACGATATCTGTAATTGATAGACTTGGTCTACCTATTTTCTCTTATCTGGTAAATAGATTAGAAGTGGACACGTATAGATAAGACTTTATTCATCAAGAAGGACAAAGGTGATATCCTATTAGTGCAGGTGTATGTTGATGACATCATCTTTAGATCTACAAAGAATTCTTTATGTGTTGAGTTTGAGCAGATGATGCACAAGAAGTTCCAGATGAGTTCTATGAGGGAGCTCACTTTCTTCTTAGGGTTGCAAGTCATGCAGAAAGATGATGGAATCTTCATCAGCCAAGACAAGTATGTGGTTGATATATTGAAGAAGTTTGATTTTGTCACTGTAAAGACAGCAAGCACTCCAATTAAGACTAACAAAGCATTGCTCAAGGATGAAGAAGCTGAGGATGTGTATGTACACTTATACAGATCAATGATTGGATCATTGATGAATTTTACAGCTTCTAGACCTGACATAATGTTTGATGTTTGTGCTTGTGCAAGGTTCCAAGTTACTCCTAAAGTCTCACATCTTCATGCTGTGAAGAGGATCTTTAGATACTTGAAAGGTCAACCTAAATTGGGCCTTTGGTATCCTAGAGATTCACCATTTGACTTGGAAGCCTTTTCTGATAGTGATTATGCTGGAGCTAGCCTTGACAGGAAATCCACAACAGGAGGTTGTCAATTTCTTGGCAAAAGGTTGATTTCATAGCAATGTAAAAAGCAGACTATAGTTGCAAACTCTACTACTGAAGCAGAGTATGTTGTTGCTGCTAATTGCTGTGGGAAGGTGTTATGGATCCAAAATCAAATGCTTGATTATGGGTTTAACTTCATGAACACCAAGATTCACATTGATAATGAAAGCACCATTTATATTGTGAAGAATCCAGTGTTTCATTCTAAAACCAAGCACATTGAAATAAGGCACCATTTCATCAGAGATTCTTATGAGAAGAAGTTGATTCAAGTGATCAAGATTCACACAGACCATAATGTTGGATTCTTCTCACTAAGGATTTGATGTTAGTAGGTTTAACTTTCTGATTGCTAACATTGGATTACTTAATCTCTGAAGTATTATTTGAGGGGAGGTTAATTAAGATTGGATGAAAGGAAATGTAACATTCAGCAGAAGTGGGAGAAGTGTCAGTATAACCCACTGATCCCCAATACACATCCACATTTGCTCAACTCTCTAATGAAGAACCAATCACTGTTTTATAATCATATTAACCCAAAAAGACTCAAAAACCTAGGAAAGCCAAGATATTGTGTACTCGACTTATAGATTAAGTGAAGCATTGATCTCTAGGTGTAATATCACAAATAGTCATTAACAACACTTCCAATATATGATCACCCTTACGGAACCTTGTGTTAAATTCTCTGTCACCGCCCTGATGATAATAGATACCGAGATAACTGAACGGAAGAGGCCGTTCATACAAACATAAGGAAGAGGGAAGCTCACGCAACTCAGTCACTTAAATCGCGACCCCATAGGCGCCCTCCACCCGCTCCCCCCTCCCTATTGCCACTTCTGAACTTCTAGCTTAGAAAGCAGTGCATCGTACAATGGTAACATAAATAGGACCCAATCCATGGCAACACTTAATGAATCTCTTCCTTAGGAAACTGATTCAGGTAGTGGTCCCAGGTGCTAAGATACCATATTAAGGGGAGGGGGTGCAGAAGCTTAAATTAGGTTTGAGGCTGCATCTAAACAGTCCAATGATCTACCTCTCTCAAAGGTTAACACCAATTGGATGGTGGGTGAGGTCAACATGAACTATAGAATTGATGAAATCACTTGTATTAAAATTGTTTGAAAGGATTCTTGATAATAAAAACAGAAAGAGTGACTTAGTGAGGAAAAGAAATGAGAGATATAGTGAGATTAAAAACAGAAAGAGAGCTTGTGAGAATCAAAATTGATGATCGGAATTGCTTTTTTGGACAAGAAATTGGGCGGTTAATATATTGTCTTAAAGTCTAATGCTACTCAACTTAACACTTAATGAGCTAAGCTTAAGTTATAATTGCTGTTAGGCTTAATTACTGCTACCCGTTTTTTTATGCTGCTAGGCTTTCACTTACTACTGTTAGGCATAAGTTAAGCTTTCAGGCATCATACCTCCTACTCGTTGGGTTAAGTTAATACTGTAAGAGCTTAACCTTATTGTTGCACTATAGTTCAAGTTAATTTTGTTGAGGGTGAGTTCATAAATACTTCGATTAAGGGTTTCAATCAATCATTCGTTCGATTTTACACCTTGTTATCCTCTCTAATCATAAACCTAACTCATTTCATCTTTATCATCAAAAAACCATCACAATGTCGCCCAAATGTCTTGCTTAAACTCAAATTTGTTGTTGTTTTATGGCAGGAAACCCAAAGAAAGTAATGGGTTTGAGGAAATTATTGATTTTCTAAATACAAGTTCTGTCCAATATGCGTTAACGGTCAATCCAACCATTTATACTACCTGTATTGAACCATTCTGGACATCTGCTAAGGTCAAGACAGTTAAAGAGGAACGACAGATACAAGCCCTAGTAGATAAGAAGAAGGTAATCATCTCTGAGACAAGTATAAGGAGTGATCTTAAGTTGGATGATGCTGAAGGAACAAATTGTCTACCCACTGCTACCATTTTTGCAGAATTGGAAAGAATATGGTATGAAAATCTTACTCAAAAGCTTACATTTTATAAAGCGTATTTCTCATCCCAATGGAAATTTCTCATCCATACCATACTGCAATGCCTTAGTGCTAAGACTACATCCTAGAATGAATTTAGTAGCACTATGGCCTCTGCTATCATATGTCTTGCCACAAACCAAAAATTCAACCTTTCCAAGTACATTTTTGACAATATGGTAAAGAACTTAGATGGTGGGGTAAAATTTCTCATGTACCCAAGATTTGTTCAAGTCTTCCTGGACAAACAAGTAGAGGGAATGTCCAAGAACAAAGGGGTTTATGTTACACCTTCCCACACCAAGAAGGTGTTTTCTAACATGAAGAGACCATGCAAGGGTTTTTTTGGAAGGGTTACACCATTATTCTCTCACAATGATGGTTCAGCTATAGAAGACATGGGTTGAAATTCAGCTACTCTAACATGCTTTCCCATTCCTCACCCATTATCATAACCATCATCCTCAAAACCTCAAAAAAAAGAATCAAGAAGGAAAAAAAGGAAGGACAGTGCTCCTACAGAGCCTACTCCTGAGGAACATGTCTCTACCCCTTCCTATGATCCACCTCCAAGTGGTGAGGATAGAATGCAACTTGCTGAATTGATGAGTTTGTGTACCAACAACAAGAGAAGGTTCCTTGATTGAGGAGAAAGCCAAGATTGCTCAAGCATAGGAGGATTATAGTTTAAAGAGAGAGTTAAGCAGTTGGAAAGACGAAGGATGTCAAGAACTTCAGGGGGACTACAGAGGTTAAGAAAGGTTGTGGTCCTTGCAGGGTAGAATCCTATAATGTATGCCAGTTTGTCTGTGCTCAGGAGGAGGAATCCAAAACAAGGGAGAAAAAAATGAAGATCTCGTGCTGATCAGAAGTGACTTTGGTGAATGAGACTCAAGAGATGAATGATGACAACCTGATGTTTGATACAGGTGTGTTGGAAGAGCAGGAAATTAAGTTTGAAAAGGTGGTGGTTGAAGAGCCTGTAGTTAGTGTTGCTACAACTACAAAGTCAATTCTAGTTAGTGCTGCTGAAGTAGTTACTACTGCTAGTGCTAGTGTTGAAATTCTAGATGAATTAACTCTTGCTCAAACTTTGATTGAGATCAAAACTGCATAACCCAAGCCTGTTACAACTGCTGCTACAACAGTTACATTTATTAGACCAAGGGCTAAGGGAATTATATTTCATGATCAGGAAGAACAAGTATCTGCATCTACAAAAGTATTTTCTTCTTCACAATCACAACTTCCACAAGTAAAATACAAAGGCAAAGGAAAAATGGTGGAGCCTGAAGTGCCATTAAAGAAGAAAGATCAAGTTGCTCTTGATGAAGAAATGGCTAGAAATCTTGAAGCTCAGTTGCAAGCTGAACTTATTGAAGAAGAGAGGCTTGCAAGGCAAAAGGAAGAAGAAGCCAACATAGCTTTGATCGAATCATGGGATAACACACAAGCTATGATGGAGGCAGACTTTGAATTAGCTCAGAGGCTACAAGCAGAAGAACAGGGAGAAATAACCATTGAAGAAAGATCAAGATTGTTTGTAGAGCTCATGAACAGAAGAAAGAAACACTTTGCAAAGCTTAGAGCTGAAGAGATAAGAAGAAAGCCACCTACCAAAGCTCAAAAGAGAAATCAAATGTCCACCTATTTGAAGAATATGGCTGGATACAAACATAGTCAGTTGAAGAGCAAAAGCTATGATGAAATCCAGAAGTTGTTTGATAAGGAAATGAAAAGAGTAAATACTTTTGTGGACATGAATTCAGAAGTAGTGAAAGGCAGTGAGACAAGAACAGAGGAAAGCTCTAAAAGAGCAGGGGATGAACTTGAATCTGATATGTCAAAGAAGCAGAAGATAGATGAGCATGTAGAAGTTGAAAAAGATGATCAAGAGGAGGCAGAGATGAAAAGGCATATTGAGATAGTTAAAGATGATGAGGTAGCAATTGATGCTATACCTCTAGCTACTAAGCCTCCAGTGATTGTTGAATACCAGATTGATAAAGATGGAAGGATGGGATACTTTAAATTGATAAGGGCTGATGGAAGCTCAAAAAGGTATTCATCAATGATAAAGATGCTTCAGGGTATTGATAGAGAAGACTTGGAGACCCTCTGGAAGTTGGTTAAAGCTAAACATGAGAATACAAGGCCAGAGGAGGATTATAAAAGAGTGTTGTGGGGTGATTTAAAAGTTATGTTTGAACCTGACATTAAGAGTGATGTATGGAGAAATCTACAAGGGTACAAAGTAACTATTTGGAAGCTATTTGATAACTATGGAGTGCACTTTGTAAGGTTTATAAATCTACATGTCTTTATGTTAGTTGAGAAGAGATATCCCCTCACACCAATAACAATCACAAATATGTTCAACAAGAAACTTCAAGCTGATCATTGGGATGAGATGTGCTATCAACTACTCAAGCTCATGACAAAGCAGGAAAAGGGTCAATAAAGTGTTTGAATGCATCCTTAAGATAGTGATGAAGACTTTTTACTGAAGAAACTTGAAGATTCAGAAGATGAACATCAAGTTTAGGGGAGGATTGTTGGGATTTAAATACTTTAAGATGATTCTTAGAGTTAATACTGCTCAGGTATACTTTGTACTATTGGTGATACTAATAAAAATTATGCTAAGTAGTTAGTACTAGTAGTATAAAGTTACTAATGCTAGTTACTACTGTTAGTATATATTAGTACTATAAGTACAAAAGTTAGTACTACTAGTATATGTCAGTACTGCTAGAGTAAAGTTACGACTGCTAGCATAAAGTTAGTACTGCTAGTGTAACTTAGTACTGCTGATGAAGAATGAAGAAAATATTCTAAGTACTTACTACTGCTTGTGCTTAGTTAGTGGTGCTAGTTCAAAAGTTAACGATGCTGGTTTAAACTGCTGAAAGATTACAACTGCTTGGAAAAGTTTCCACTGTCAGATGGATAAAGACAAGAGAAAGGATTGGAGAACAAGAATACGTACGAAGATAAGTATTGAGTTATTTTTGTAAAAGATATGTATAAGTTATTTGTTTAAAAGATCATGATAACTTAGGAAAGTATTTTAAGCCTTGTAGGACTCCTTAGTGTATAAAAGGAGGTCCTAGGGTATAGAATTTAATGTACCAAAATGAGTCATTGTCATAACTTCAAGGTTCTTGTAACCCTAAAACTTTTGAGTATTCGTATTTAATATATTGAGGCTGAATGTTTGATAAACTGTTTGCCTTTGATTGTTTTACTGTTTCATTGTTCTTCTTAGTATTACAAACTAGATTCCGCATAGTCTGTGATATTCTCAATCTTAACTTCTACCATAGTTGTCTTGGATCTATTCAATACAACTAAACCTTACATCAAGCTAAGGAGTTTAAGATCTGTTCATTAGGATCAACAAGTGCGTGAGGGGTTAACATAAGACTAGTATGGAATAACTCAAGTAGGGTAAATCACAAGAACGTTGCTAATAAAATGACTCACCCTCACCCTAATAGAAGATTTGTTCCACAAGCAGTATTAACCAGGTCTAGCAAAATTAATACTACTGGTGCAAGTGTTAATACTGTTGTCAGACCAGTTAAAACTGCTGGCTCAAAAACAACTGTGAATCATCTTAGACCAATATCAAATGCTTACAAAAAAGGATATTCACAAGTCACAAGGCCATTTAACAAGTATTCAGAAAACAAAAAACAATATTTTTAATAAAATGGTTAATACTGTCAGGGTAAAAGATACTACTGCTAGGGATAGAGAAGTAGTATGTGAAAATAAAGGAAAAAGGGCTAATGCTGTTAAGGCCTCAGCATGCTGGGTTTGGAAAGCCAAAAATAGTAGTGCATCAAATACTTTTAAGAAATATTCTTACATAGATGCATGAGGCAGATCCAAGTCTATAATGGCTTGGATCCTTAAAAGAGCTTAATTCTCTTATTTTCTGTGCAGGGTAACCCATAGCAGAAGGATTACAAGGAAAAAGGAGTATTTGATAGTGGTTGTTCTAGGGACATAACTGGAAACAAATGTTATCTTAGATATCTTAGTCTAATGGACCTATTCACCTTAGATATCTCAGTCTAGTGGACCTATTCACCTTGTTGCAGATGAGATTGTCTATAAGGAATGGGAAGACATAATGGAAAGGGCTGCCACTACTTCTTCTAGCTTAGAAGCAGAGCCTGA
>BQNB010076890.1:0-31014 GCA_026074375.1 Tanacetum coccineum
TAATGAAAGATATGTTTATGCCAATAAATCTCTAAATCTTCTTCCTCTCTTCTTAAGGAGCCCGCACATGCTTGAAGTGGTGCTACTATCCTGATACTATCTGCAAGGGTCGTATCAGTCTCATATTCATTCTCTAATTTGATTAAATGACTCTTCCTAAATATTCCTAATGATAGTGTACATCGATAGACTTTGTATCTCATTAAGAGTGCACACTAAGCACGTAGAAACTAGGCTTCTCCTTAGTTAATCTAGACTCAATGCACCTTATATATGTGCTTTAAAGTTTCAAGATGATTACTTGCTCCTATGTAATGCAATTATATGTCTTCACGATTATCTTGATGCTTAACGTTTAATTGCTTAGCTATTATATGCATGTATATTATAAAGGCGTTTGTCTTTTTCTAGCAATTTAGATAAAATATCTCTTAGTTTATCTAAATGACACATGCTCCTAAATGCTAAATGCTAACATGTTTTACATGACGATTACATTTAAAATTATCATGTTTTGTATGCGTCATTTTAAATGACTTACGTGTTAATTGTACACCTACACTATGTTAGCTTAATGTATGACAATTAACGTTTAAATGTCATATAGTCTTACACATTAATCTCGTCGAATATTGTGTCGATGCATGCTTAGATAAACTTGCATGCCTATATCTATATGTCTTATTTCATAAGCAATTTAGGTATATATTTTCTCACACTAGAATATTTTTCTCTGCGTCCGTGTCACAAATCTAAAAAGTTAAAAGAGTCGTAAAATGGTCTTATATCTCCTAGAGTCTTCACTCACACATTCCTTCAATCATCATCTCGCTTTCTTCCAAATGATCCATTCTTTTGACAAAGGAAGGTTAGATACAAATCTAATCACTCCTCCAAGTAGGTTTGACAACTTAAATCTTTCGTCCTAAATATTCAAGTAATTTTAACCTGCGATCGCAAACGTTAGAAGTCATATCCAAAAATTCATATTCAAGCCTTTTAACAACATATGTTAAAACGCTCTTCCAAAAGCTAAAAGCTAACATCAACCTTCGAGTGACAAAGGTCTTACGAGTTTCTACATAAGTGATTCGTAGCTTCCTTAATATACACACCTTGAGACTAAGTACATTCACTTCCGTTAGTCCATTCCGTCCCCATAGAAATGTCACGATGGTTTATCGTCATGCTCACCTCATACACAATGAGGATCGAACATTATCCATCGATCTTAGGATAGAAAACTCATCAAAATTCGTCGTCATTTCCTTCGCGACAATGTCCAAAAGGAAATATCTTCATCGAAAAAGTTCTGGAAGACAACATCGCCGCCATCCTCACCAAACCACTCAAACGTGAACCATTTAATTATTTAAGTCTAGGTCTAGGAATGATGAAACAAATCTCATAAACGTGTCATTCTCATTTTAATAGTCTTGTTACTATTAAATACATTCTGATAAATCTCGACAACTTAATCATTTCATCATAAATGTTTAAGCATTTTTAATTCGTGAAATGCAAATTAAAATGTCACTCATTGTTCATGTCTAATTCGTTTCACAAAAACCTTAATCACTCCTCTATTATTATATAGATGGTTAATATCTTCCATCCACATTTTCCCTACTCACCCTTTAAGACAAAACCTCGAACCTCACGTGTGATTGTTCTACGAACATTTGGCAATACTCTAGAAGAGCTACAAGAACTTCATGGATGTAGTTCATCGTATGCTAACCTTCATACCATCATGACATTGACCAGCTCATCGCTTCTACTTTATTTTACTTCAATTTATTCTATTTATTCTACAATATGTTCCACTACAGGAAATGAGCACGCATTAAAAGGAAGGGAAAACACACTTGTTCACATATATCCTTTAAACCAAATACTTTCCAAGAACTCACATTGTATTCTATTCACTAGAAACCAAAGAGAATAAAATAGAGTCATCCCCAATACGTACAAAATCTCGAGTCATCCACCTATCAACTTCACAAAAATTCACCATAGTAATCATTCCCCACAAGTGGAATTTCATAATGAAATGCGTCTACTCATCAAAACCCGACAAACCTCATAAGCATTGTGTGCCTATTTGTCATAAAGTCAAGATGAATTCTCGTAATGAAATGCTCTCATCCTCAGATTTGATCCACACCCGTTCTTTAAATCATCCATTCCATTACCACTTTCTAACAAGTGAAGAACACAAAGAAGACATTCAATCTTCAAGTGTTGTTGAGTCATCACAATGTCGTGTCTTTTACTTTTCTTCCACCATTTTCACATTTTCACCTTTGTTCGTCAACATTAACAACCAACAAAACACCCAACAAACCTATAGTCAACACCTTCCCTTTCCATTCATGCTCATCCTTCTTCGTTTATGTTTCCTCAACAAATCATCCTTATCATCAACATTTAGTTCGACCTAAAGTCTTACGATAATGTTTATCCTTAAACACCCCAAACATGAAAAGCATACATAATGCTTAACAAAGAAACCTTAAGGATTTAGGAATCTCTCAATACACCCTAGATCAATACAAATCCACATCATCATCTCGGTAAGATGACGATACCATAGAAAAGGAACTGTTGAATCAAATACGTTAATACTCCTTATCTAAATGACATCTTGAAGAAAAAGTCTCTTCTATAATAATAGTGTGTCCCAATCTATAAACGAATTTGTCTCAGTTATTAAAAGTCGGTAATAATACAAAAGGGTATTGGTCAATGTCTTAGGTACATAAGCATTCCGTCAAACCTTAACATTGGTTCCTAAATATCTCATGGCTTAGTATAAACATCATGAGTCTTTTTATCATTGATATAGGTTTGGTTGTTATTAAAACAATGATTGGCATGTGTCTAGGCATTAAATTTTCTTTAAAATGTCATAGTTTAGAGAGTGCAAATATCTAATAACCATGCATGTCTTGCTCCCCATTAGTGTATTGCTATATATATAGCTATCATCATTATTATATACATGTGCACTTTTCTACTAATTTTTTTTCTTTTGTAGCACACTTCCGTAGCTTGATTACTTGGTGCCCCAAACAAGAGGGAGCATACACCGAGGAGGAGTTGCAACTGTTATGACATCTACACATTTCTTTATATGTGTATTCCACCCCTATAATATTGCTCTTATATATCTTGTTGCATGAATCTAACCCTTGATGTAGGTTAAGAGTTTGTAACATATTTGATCCATGGATCCGCTAAAGTTGATATACTATGTGATGCAAGTATCATAGGAGTGCAATGAGTTAGGGGTGCTCGAGTGTCAAAGTAGATATCTTGGGATGATTTTACGGGGTTTATAGGAGCAAGACTTTACTGGAAACGATGCAAGCTTGCCTCTTTGTTTCAAGGATTGAAGTGCAGTAAAAGTCTCGCCTAAGTGTCCACCTTTTTACTTTGACAAAAGGGGGAGACGAAGTGTAAGCAAGTAACTTATACAATTTACTATGAGTTATAGTTTATATACTTTGTCATCATCAAAAATAGGGAGATTGTTGGTAGAAATATTACGATATATAATCTATACATTATCTTCATGTTTTGGTGATGACAAACATGTAACTTATAACACATAACGTAAAGTGCTCAAGTTACTTGTAATCATAAATCATCAATGCACTCATACGTCAACATCTCTCGACGTCTCAAGTCTGCTTCAACAACAAATATAAGTTTGCACCCCACGTAAATCACTAAAGGTATGAACAAACAAACTTTAAATTTGTTGGATGATCAAAGAAATAATTTTGTCCTAAACTTTACATTTTATAAGTGTAACAAAAGATTTTTACAAAAATAATTAGACAAAGTATTTTTGTAAATATAAGAAATGTTTTAATTCAAAATAAATATTTGAATTCAAATTTTCACCCTAAAAACGAAAAAAAATCTACTTTAGATAAACCTTCCCCAGAAAAGGATAAAATGGGAGCGTCTGTAAAGAGGGTGGCCCCCTTAAATATATGGGCGGCCCCCTTAGTGATAAGGGGGCCATCCTAGGAATTAAGGGTGTCGGCCATTTTATTGGTTGAAACTTTGCTATCAATAGTGGACTGTTCCCACAGATTTTTCCACCTCTTTGCACATAGTTTTTCTCAGATCTAAACCCTTCTTCCAAACGTTTTTCTTTGATCACTTAACTTGTTATAAGTTTGTTTAAATATGATCCAATCATCTATTCCTCTAAGTGCAAGAGAAGAACTCTCGCTATCGTCAAGATACGAAATATGTTAGTTTAGTTAGTGCAATCGTGACATGTCCTTCCATTCACAATTGCATATCGAGTCCCAATGTATTCCAACTTGTGTAATAATAGATCGTTGTAATCGTAGAGAGAATAGATAAGATCAGGGATGATCGTGTTAGTGATTTAGGTAAAAGATAAAATGTTGTTAGGGTGGGTTAGTATATTATTTGTAACACCCCCAAATGGGATCGCAAGCGGGAATAAAGGTCCGGGCAGTATGTTACTTTCAGATTAATAGCACAATAATATTAAGAACGACACAAAAAGTCGTTTAAAATGATACATTGGATTTAATTGAAAGACTTAATACAAAAGCATATAGCTTTACTTGTTCATTGTTGAATATTACAAAAGTTGGAAATACATTTCCCAAAATATGATGCACCTAAATCTTTAAGCGTGCAATCCAAAATGTAACCCAATGTCTTCCCTGGCATCCCATGCATTGAGTCTCCTGAAAACATAGCTTAAAAGCACAACAAAAAATGTTGGTGAATTCAGAGGTTTGAATAAATCATGAATATGTAGGAACCGCAAGACTTGTTTAGTGATAATGCAACACAGCACGCATCACAAAACTAGATTTACATTTTACACTATGCCATGAAGTGACCTGAAGCTCGACAGTCTTGTTCGCATAATATTGCTACTCAGCCGCAATGAAGTTTTAACCCGAAAAACACCCTAAAAATTCGACATGTTATATCATTTCGTATCCGGTGATAGCAAGTCACCCGAATGGGGAGGTCGTTTCCCAATATATTCTATTTAAAATAACAATTCGCTCTCACATAATGTAATTCCCTAATTTTTCTATATCATGCAATTGACATTTCATGATATTGGGCTAATGGTGATTATCGGTACTTAGGCAATCATGTAATCAATACTTTGCGTCCAATATGTAAAACAAAGCATGTTCCACCCAAATAATAGTAAATCATTAAAAACATGTAACAAGTGTGGGCTAATGAACTAACTCACCATTGAGTTTCGGATAATCCAAATATCGCAGATAATGCGTCCACTAAAAGATCGAATGCAACCTAAATTATCATAGGTCGTATAAGTTACTGAGTAATTGAATAAATCTTATAGTTGTTTACCTAGAGTCGTACTATCGTTCGGTCTATCACATAAATAAAGAGGTCATGACATGACGATCGAGAGATAGGACACTTAAATCGTAAATCCAACAACTCAGTCGAAACGCCATCCGAAGAGGCCTCATTATGAAACTCCCTATAATATATACCTCTTGATACCACATAATATTCTATCTAGCTCAATCACCAACTAATGGTTTTGGAAAAATTGTGTTTAATAAGTTAAAACTTTAAAATTACCGTTTTAATAAAACTAGCATAACTTTCGCGTTTTAAAATGCCCTAATCTTGCGTTTCTTAAGTCCATCTTTCGATTAAGAAGACGGTTATCTATATTTGACATTTACATAAAATTTCCCCTGATGAACATAACTTTTTTACTGTTCCTGACAGACGTGTTTTTCTATAAAATTCGTATTAGTCCGTCGTAAAAACCCGTAACGTCGGATTTTATTCGTATAGCTCCGTTTTAATGATTCTTTTCGAGACGGTCTCGTAAATTAAAATTATATCAAATTTTGATGTTTATAAAATATGAGTTGCTGTAATGAATAGTAACTATTATATAAAAATAGTTTAAAATAAAGTATTTCTCGTCGTAAAATCGTAATTTAACGTATTCTTTTTTCGTTATAAATCGGTTTTTCGAGTTTCTTATCATTTTGGAATCGTTATAAGGCGTATTATTTTTATAAAATATCTAACCTACTGTATGAATTTCGAAACAAAACTCACTTTTATACATTTATGCATATTTTTAATCACAACCTTTTTAAGTAAACTTTAAAACCCTAATTTATACTTAAACATGTTTATACTTAAACGACACGTTAACATACTTTTACATCTATTTTTCCATGATATATATGACCATATGACATACGAAAAAGTGTGTAAACTCATATACATAAGTAAGAACTCTTTTTACATATTCAAAAGTCCTTAGTGGTGATTTAGCCGTATATAACATATAACACATAAAATAATGATAATAAAAAGTATAAAGGAATTTAGAAGACCTTAGGGATGATGTATGAGATGAGAAATGAATGCTAAACCCGTGTTTAGCCTTAAAACCAAAGCTTGCACTTAAGAAAACCCTTATTTTCTTAAGAAAACCCTAATCTTGCTTTTCTTGATTATAACTTGCAAATGGTGATTCAATGGTTGGAAACACCTTAGAATGACTTATAATGGATGTGTATAAGTGTGAATGGGTTGTATAAAAATTGCTATGGATTTGGTTGCATGCATGCTTGATGCCGTGAGCTAAAGGGAGCCAAAAAGGGGATGTTTGTTGAATTTTTAGCTAAGAGTTTATGTATATGTGTTATATCTTTCATGAATACATGTATATAAAGAGTAAGTCTAGTCAAAGGACAAGGTATGGTGCAAGAGATGGTCATGGAGTCAAAGTATGGTGGGCATGGTGTGCCATAATGAGCATGGTGTAGACATGATGAAGTATGGTGCTCATAAATGAAGCATGGTGTTGTTTTGACCAAATGGAAGTCTTAACTTATTTTTCATGTATATATTTGTATATGATGCATGATTTTCGGTGGAACAAAGATATACATGATATATTTATGTAATTTTTATGTATTGGGTATAAAAGTGGGTATTTGTTGAAGCGTAGAAAAGTTTTGGTGGTTCCGGGAGTGCCTAAACGAAATTTATCGCGAAACGTATACACTTTACGTATCCGATAAAAATAAAATGAACAAAGTTAATAATTATCCTCAAAATAATTATATAACCCCGTGCGTGAGTAAACATTTAATTTGTTTTATGCCCTTTGCATTTGAACGCTAAGTTTTTTTGGCGTACAGCGATTTAACCTATCGCTTATGATTTAAAGCAAATGACAGTACAATAATAAAAGGACATTGCGGATTTATCAACGTCTGTCAAAGACTATTGAAAACACATGGTGTTTATAAGACATTCCCTCTTAAACGAGCCTTGTCCTCAAGGCTCACGATGCAGCACTTGACGACGGTGTGGTCTCGGTGAAGAGGTGTGGATATTTCTTCTTGAATTGGTCTTTACGCTCCCACGTGAACTCAGGACCTCTCTTAGAGTTCCATCGTACTTTACAAATGGATATCCGACATGTCGCTTCAACCGTTAACTTACGGCCCACTATTCTAATGGTTCCTCCTCAACAATGAAGCTTGTCATCAGGATAGAATCCATCCAACAACAACTAATGGTTCGCCGCATGACACTTTTTCAATTAAGAACATAAAACGTATTATGTAACTCTTCTCAATTCTTCTGAGATCAAGCTGATGAAGCAATTCCTCCAACTCTTTCTATTACTTAAAAGGTTCCGACATACCTAGGGTTCAAACACTCCCCCGTTTGCCAATAATGTACAACCCTATTCCAAGGCAAGACATTAAGCATAACTTTAACCCCGACTTGAATTCTATTGGCTTTAACGCTCAGATTGCTGTAACTCATCTGTCAAAACAAAAAAAACGATCATGACTGGCTTGCATCCTTTGTTTGATTTGGATGATTTTCTCAGTGCCTCTTGAATCAGTTCTGGACCGAGTATTTGGGCTTCTCCAACTTCAGTCCAACAAACAGGTGAACGACACTTTCGACCATAAAGTGCTTCGAATGGTGCGGCTTTGATGCTAGCGTGATAGCTATTGTTGTATGAAAACTCATCTAATGGCAGATGGTTAACCCGATCCTCTCGCCTTGCCTATCTGTTTGTGGATGGTACGCAGTACTCATATCCAAATTAGTACCCAAAGCGTTCTGATGTGACCTCCAGAAATTGGATGCGAATCTCGGGTCGTGATCACAAATGATTGAGACAGGTATTCTATGTCTCGTGACCACCTTCTTCAGGTACATTCTTGCAAGTTTATCCAAAAGATTAGTCTCTCTTATTGGTGTGAAGATCGCAGACTTAGTGAGTCGGTCAACTATTACCCAGATGGTGTCGTAGCCTTGAGACGTCTTAGGAAGCTTCGTAACAAAATCCATAGTGATGTTGTCCCACTTCCATTCAGGTATCTTCGGTTGTACCAACAATCCTGATGGCCTTTGATGTTCGGCCTTGACCTTAGCATAGGTCAAACACTTGCTAACATAGGTGGCTATGTCGGCTTTCATGTTGGGCCACCAATATAGCATCTTCATGTCTTGGTACATTTTGTCGGAACCACCCGGATGAATAAGTATTTTGATTTGTGTGAAATCGTGCATGACACAGTCCGCAAATCGCCATACAAGGTAACCAGCTCCTAGGCCAATGAGAGCAATAGGTATCCATTCATACTGGTTCTAACTTTTTCCGTCTAATTGCCTCTTGGAAATTTGGCATTTTCAATCAGCATACCTCCAACATCCTCAACTCTTGATGTTTTTTCTGTGTTTCTGCGCTTCAGTTGACATTCACAGATCCTTTTGAGAAAGATTCCAAGCTAAATAGTCATGACTGAGGCTCTAAACTCTTAACGGAGGTTCTCGTTCTTTTATCCTGCTCAAAACATCAGCACGACATTTGCTTTCCCTGGGTGATAACGAATTCGCCAATCGTAATCACCTTAGAAACTCTAACCATCGGCTGTTAGCCTCATTTCCACTCTTTTTGATCTAAATGTGTTTTGAAACTCTTGTGACCGTGAGAACACCGTACACTTAGTTCCATATAAATAATGTCTCCAGATCTTGAGAGCGAACACTACTGCTCCAAGTTCTAAATCATGCGTTGTATAGTTCTTCTCATGGATTTTCAACTGGCGTGATGCATAAGAAATCACCTTTTCTCTTTGCATCAACACGGCGCCCAAACCTTTCTTTGAAGCGTCGCAGTATGCGATGAAATCTTCGCTTCCTTCAGGTAATGCAAGGATTGGTGCAACCGCATAACAACTACTATTCACAACAGTTTGAAAAGGCCGCTTCTTGATTATCGCCCCAAACAAACTTGACACTTCTTTTGAGTAAGCTTAGTCATTGGTTTTTGGCGATCTCGAAAACCCTATCAATGAATCTTCGATAGTATCCAGCAAGACTAAAAATTACGAATCTCCGTCGGTGACTTAGGATTCCAAAGTTCCTTTAATGGCTCAATCTTGGCTGAGATCCACATGAATTCCATTACTATCGATCACATGAACCGACGGAACTGACATTGGAAATCCAAAATTCACATTGGAAATTATGCATACAACTCCTCTTCTCAAACAACTCCAATATTATCTTCAATGCTCTTCGTGCTCTTGTTTGTTCTTGGAATAGATCAAAATATCGTCAATAAAGACAATTACCGAATTTGTCCAAAATAAGGTTGCACAATAACCCCGATTCCATAGGTTCCATGAATACGGCAGGTGCGTTTTGTCAAACCAAACGGCATAACTTGAACTTCTTAAGGGCCATAACGAGGTTTCTGAAGGAAGTCTTGGAATGTCTTCTCTCGAACCCCTCAATGGATAACCTGATACCTTAGGGTAGATCTTCGAGAGACACTCGAACCTTTTTTGTTTTTCTTGAAGCTGACAAATAAATCATCAATTCTGGGAAGTGATTACGGTTCTTCACCCAGTTCGTTTAATTCCCTAGATAATCAATGCTGCATACCGAAAAAATGATTCCATCCTTTTCTTCTTTATCAAACAAAAGACCAGAGCTCCCCAAGGTGAGGAACTGGGTCTTATAAAGCCTTTGTCGGATAGCTCTTTCAGTTGCTCAGATAACTCTTTCATTTTGGAGGGCGCCAATCGATAAGGTGTCCGTGCTATAGATGCAACACCAGGTACCAAATCAATTTGAAACTCCACTTGTCGAGTCGGAGGAAGACCCGGCAAGTCCTCAGGAAATACTTCGGGAAAGTCTTGAACAATTGATACATCCTCAAGTCGCTTCATCTTCGACTTATCTTTAACCTCCTTTGCAGTGACATGTGCCAAAAAGATAGGAAATCCTTTTTGCATGTACTTCTGCGTTTTCGTGCATGAAATGATATTTAATCGTGTCGCATTTCCCGGGTTACTTTTGTCACCATGTATGATTAAGGTTTCATTTCCCTAGGGAATGTGGACAATCTTCTCGGCACACACAATGACCGCTTGGTACTTCGACAACCAATCCATACCGATATTTAGCTCGAAACTACCAAGTTCTACAGGTATTAAGTTGATTTGAATGGTGATTTAGTAATTCTCTAATGGCGAGCCAATTCGACAGCGAAATTTGACTAGGGCGACTAGTAATTCTTGGCTTCCTTCGGCTTAGGAACCATGTATAAGAGATGAATGCCAACTTTATAGTAATAGCGGAGTGAGGTCTGCTAAGTTGATAGGGTTACTAATTCGATTTCTAAAAGTTAATCGCGTTTCTATGATTACGCACACAAAACATGATAAAAGTATAAAATTTTTTTTTCTTAACATAGGTTTTTTAAGTGACTACTCTCGAGCAAGCGGCATGTAACATTCGCAGAATTATACATAGTTGATCAGAGCCAAAGTATAATGTAAGGACTATACGATGCATTGCTCATTTCGTCAAAATGGCGTTGATAATTTCATGATATTCGTGAGATTAGTTTGTAAGAGTAATTATAGGAACCTAAGTTAATACTGACGAAATTCTCATCAGATACGAATAATAGGCTAGATAATTCCCGAAATTATTGACAACTAATATTTAGGGAAATACAACGAAACTCCAAAAAGATAAAGTCAAGATAGTTTCAACTTAGGATTTGCTAGGCAAAGCGAGACAACTTTCTCTGGTGGTGGTGATGATGAAGGTAGTGCAGCAGCAAACTCGGTAATGCCTGCCTTAGAAGATGGTGATCGTGGAGTATGGTGTTAAATAGACATCCATACTATACGGGATTTGGTCTCAAAAGACAAGATGATATGATGTGGAGAGGTGGTGTGGTGTAGAAGCAGACTCATCAATCTCAAATGCCTCTGTATTCTCAGCTTGAGGGGACAAGATCATCAGTAGGTACAACAGAAAGGGTCCCCCCCCCCCCCCCGGCCCTTTTTTTTAAATAAGAAGCCCCAAAAAGGTGCTCCTCCTCCTCCTCGTCCTCCTCATCCTTCTTAATATCATCATCATCGTTGTCATCATCAGATGACTCATTATCATAATTGTCTCATCCGTCAGCTGGATGGTCAGTAGGATCCTCCTCAGGGTCCTCCTTATCCTCTTCCGGATTTAGAGTGAGCAATGTAGCCTGGTGATAGGGCTATAGGTGAGGCATCAGCAAATAGAGGCTGATCCTTCATTGGTCCCTCTAGCTCCTCATCAGAAGCTTACTGGAATCTCTATGGCTCGGAATTAATATAAACAAATGTGTAGGTAACCGTCGATAATGAAAACATAACTGCTTGCAACGAGCAGAACTTAACTTGTATAAATATATTATATAAGGCTGGTATGGTAAATATGAGTATGCACTTATGGCATAAATAAATGATGGTAAGGTATCATAGTTGATAGCTTAATGTTTAGGTAGCGCTTAGGACCTACGAGCTTATCGTACCACCTTGCCTAAAGAAATATTCCCCTATTTATATAAATAGCCCTTATATAAATAATTGTAGAGTTGTGCGAAAGAATGCAAACTCATCTTTGTATATATACAATATACCCTCATAGTAATATACGTACTATAATATAAACACGTATATCAATTATGAATGCATCTAGTCCCACTAATGCAATCAACTAGTATGTCATGTAAGCATCTAGTCCCACTAATGCAAACAACTAGTGTGTGTCCCATAAAAACCCTTTTTATGAATGCAATGTTTGAAAATGGTTATAGTCCAGCAAAAATATTTTGACCTGGTTCTCTATAACCTTGGCTCTTGATACCAATCTGTAACACCCCCAAATTGGGTCGCAGCGGAATAAGGGTCCGGGGCGTGTTACTTCAAGATCAACAGCACAAGATATATAAGAACGACACAAAAAGTCGTTTAAAATGATACATTGGATTTAATTGAAAGACTTGATACAAAAGCATATAGCTTTACTTGTTCATTGTTTGAAAATTACAAAAATTGGAAATACATTTCCCAAAATATGAATGCACCTAAATCTTTAGCGTGCAATCCAAAATGTAACCCCAATGCATCCTGGCATCCATCTATTGATCTCCAGAAAACATTGCTTAAAACGTCAAAACAAAAATGTTGTGAATTCATAGGTTATGATAAATCATGATATGTAGGACCAGCAAAGAGCTTTTAGTGATAATGAACACATGCACCATACACAAAAACTAGATTTACATTACACTAAGCTCATGACACCGAAGCTCGACAGTCTTGTCGCATAATTTTGCTACTCAGCCGCAATGATGTTTTAACCCGAAAAACATCCCTAAAATTCGACATGTATATCATTCGTTCTCACGGTGATAGCAAGTCACCCGAAAGGGAGGTCTTCCCGAATAGATCTTATGTAAAAAACATTCGCGCTCACAGATTAATGAAATTCCCAGACTACATCTATACAAATTGACAGTTCATTATAGATGGGCTAAATGGGTTATCGGTACTTAGGCAATCATGTAACCAATACTTGCGTCATAATGTGTAAAACCAACATGTTTCTACCACAAATAATAGTAAATCAGTAAAAACTTTAAAAAGTGTGGGGGCTATGAACACACCTTGAGTTCGGTATAATCCAAAATCCAGGATAATGCGTCACGTAAAAGTCGAAATGCACCAAATTATCATAAGGTCTATAAGTACTGAGTACTTTGAATATAATCTTATAGTTGTTACGCAGAACGTACTATCGTTCGGAAGCAATCATAATTTAAGAGGTCATGACATGACGTTCGAGGAGTTAGGACACTTTAAATCGTAAATCCAACAACTCGTCAAAACGCCATCCGAAGAGGCCTCATTATGAAACTCCCTAGTAATATAGTACTTTGATAACCACATAATATTCAATCTTAGCTTCAATCACCAACTCCGGTGTTTTGGAAAAATTGTGTTTATAAGTTAAAACTTATTAATTACCGTTTAGTAAAACTGGCGTAAACTTTCGCGTTTAAGCCCGATTCTTGCGTTTCTTATGGTCCATCTTTTCGTATTAAGACGTGTTATCGATATTTTTGACATTTTCATAAAATTCCCCCCTGATGATCAGTAAAACTATTAACCTGTCATTGACCAGATCGTTTGACGTTCTATAAATTCGTATTTGTCGTCGTAAAACCCGTAAACGTCGTATTTTATTCGTTATAGCTCCGTTTTTAATGATTCTTTCGAGGACGTTCTCGTAATTAAAAGTTATATCATATTTTTGATGTTTTAAAAATATGAGTTGCTGTAATGAATAGTACTTTTTATAAAAATAGTTTTATAAAAGTATTTCTCGTCGTAAAATCGTAATTAACGTATCTTTTTCGTTATAAATCGGTTTTTCGAGTTTCTTATCATTTTGGAATCGTTATAAGGCGTATTATTTTTATAAAATATCTAACCTACTGTATGAATTTCGA
This sequence comes from Tanacetum coccineum, assembly GCA_026074375.1. Classification (NCBI taxonomy): domain Eukaryota; kingdom Viridiplantae; phylum Streptophyta; class Magnoliopsida; order Asterales; family Asteraceae; genus Tanacetum; species Tanacetum coccineum. The sequence goes on from BQNB010076890.1 coordinate 13,904, forward strand.
AACAAAACTCACTTTTATACATTTATGCATATTTTTAATCACAACCTTTTTAAGTAAACTTTAAAACCCTAATTTATACTTAAACATGTTTATACTTAAACGACACGTTAACATACTTTTACATCTATTTTTCCATGATATATATGACCATATGACATACGAAAAAGTGTGTAAACTCATATACATAAGTAAGAACTCTTTTACATATTCAAAAGTCCTTAGTGGTGGATTTAGCCGTATATAACATAGAAAACACATAATAACTAATATAAAAAAAAGTATAAAGGAATTTATAAGACCTAGGGATAGATGTATGAGATGAGAAATGAATCTAAACCCGTTGTTTAGCCTTAAAACCAAGAGCTAGCCTTAAGAAAACCCTTAATTTCTTAGAAAACCTAATCTTTGTTTTCTTGATTATAACTAGCAAATGGTGAATCAATGGTTGGAAACACTTAGAATGACTTATAATGGATTGAATAAGTGGTTAATGGGTTGATATAAAAATTGCTATGGATTTGGTTGGTCAATCAGCTTGATGCCGGACTAAAGGAGCCCAAAAGGGAATGTTTGTTGAATATTTTAGCTAAGAGTTTATGTATATGTGTTATATCTTTCATGAATACATGTATATAAAGAGTAAGTCTAGTCAAAGGACAAGGTATGGTGCAAGAGATGGTCATGGAGTCAAAGTATGGTGGGCATGGTGTGCCATAATGAGCATGGTGTAGACATGATGAAGTATGGTGCTCATAAATGAAGCATGGTGTTGTTTTGACCAAATGGAAGTCTTAACTTATTTTTCATGTATATATTTGTATATGATGCATGATTTTCGGTGGAACAAAGATATACATGATATATTTATGTAATTTTTATGTATTGGGTATAAAATGGGGTATTTGTTGAAGCGAGAAAAGTTTTTTGGAGTTCCGGGAGCCTAACACGCCAATTATCGCGAAACGTATACACTTTACGTATCCTATAAAATAAAAAGAACAAAGTTACTAATTATCCTACAAAAAAATTAAAATAGACCCTAGCTTGAGTGTAAAACATTTAATTGTTTGATGCCGCGTATTGCATTTGAACAACTAAATTTTTTTGGCGTACGCGATTTTAACCTAGACCGCTATTAAGATTTAAAGCAAATGACACAATATAAAAGGTACATTGCGGATTTATCAACGTCGTCAAAGACTTGAAAACACATGGTGTTATATTAGTCCTCAAAATACAAAGTCTGTGGTAGATTGGTTCTAGATAAGATTAGAACTCGACATCTAGCTTAGTGTCAGAAAACATTATAAGCGATGTTGTGTGGTTTGTTATGTTAGGCCATAAACGTAACGGGTTTGGTTGTACCCGAAGAAGAACTCGACATCTAGCTTAGTGTCAGAAAATAATGTAAGCAACGTTGTGTGGTTTTCTCCGTCGAGAAGGGAGCTTGTTGACTAGTGAAGTAACTCTCGAGTTGGGTACTTGGGGAGTGGAGTAGGGCGAAGAAGAGCTTCGTGACCAAACCACTATAAATCATCGTGTCTGGTTTGCACTTTCTTTTACCTTTCTCTTTACATCTTTATTTACCTTATCGCCTTACATATATATTAGCATTAGATCTATATGTGTGTTGATTGTTGCTTATATTGTTTGGATGTTGATTGTGTTATGGATAGAAGTTGGTATTTTAATTATGTTTATATTGCTATGACATGTTCTAATGAATATAGATGTATTATTCACACTTCTCATATTACGTTCAACTTGATCGATAATTTGATACAAAATGTTTTAAGTTTTTAAATGGAAACGTATTTACCCTCCCCCCCTACGATTTCCACACACCACCTCCTCTTCAAGCTTAAACCGAGCACGTAAATGCCGTATTCACCGGGACTGGAAAGTCCATTGATCCTTTGAAATTTCAAGAAGATCCACCACCTTCTATTATCTTTATCAATAAAATTGAAAAAGATAAACCTATTAAGGCCTTGAAAAGGGACTATCACGTGGTCAAAACAAAAGAATATCCATTCTGTGAGTACATACCAAAAATACCATACCCTCAATGTTTAAAAGAATATCCATTCCGTGAGTACATAACAAAAACTTTGCAGTTTCTAAGTATGTCGCGCATAGGGCCCGTGTGTTTCGTACCTTGACTACTGTATCCAAAAAGAAATTTAAATGAACTTTGTAGGTGTGTTCGTTGGAAACCCTCACGAGACTATAACTCATCCACTAGGGACACCGAGGGGTTTTGAGGCTTGTTGTATACGCTAAATGCAATCGTGTTGCCTACGAAAGTGCGCTTTAGAATTTTACGTTTTCTTGTAGTTTTGTTTGTTTTGTAGATTTAATAAACAGGTGGTGGATGGTTGGATGAAGTCTTACACTTGGTGACATATATTTGGATCGGTATACTCTATGCGGTTGAGTTCACATGTTTGGCGATCTGTTTCACGCCATATCTTCCAGAATTCAACCGAGCACTTATGAGCCCCGAGAAGTCTCATTTCTTTTGTATTTATTTTTCTTGTTTATCCTACTTTTAAGATATTTTCTAATTACGCATAACGCTCAACTTAAGTGTGGGGAGAAAATGAAATTGAAAAATGACTCATTCTTTTTAGAATTTATACTCTTTTGTTCGCCCTCGGTAATCTAAAAATTTATTTATAAAATAATTTGCCACTTATGTTAATATATTAGAATAAAACATAGTTTTTGAAACCACAGATATGTCCTGATTGATAAAGCAGATCCGACTCAAGATCAATTACATTACTAGCATATTTATACCAATCACCAAAAAAATGTAAGGTTTAGATCTTAAGGAATTCAGGTATCTATCTTTGATACCTAAGATAATTTTTGCCTTTAGCTTTCTCGAGTTAAGGTTTGAATGCAATTTCAAGTGTCTTATCCGTCGTTACAGCTGCTTATTTGTAATTTGTCGCCTTTTTGGAGCATTGGTATTGGTTTAAAAATTGTATGAGTGTGCCAGTGATTTATTGATTCTAGAACTTGTGCTTGTTAAATCATTACGAGACCGCAGTGAGATCACGTTCGCGTGATAGAGGTATTTTTAAGTGATAAAGAAGCAATCTAGGATTTAACCAAATTAGCCCATCCATTTAATATATTCTTTTAGCTAATTACACTAATTAGCTAACCTCCCATATATAAATCCATCTGTAGCACTCATCTTTAGTGCTAGATACCCCTAGTTTAACTTGCAGAGCCATTCAATTCATTTCTTACATCCATTAAAATAAAATTACAAAAATATTTAACATTTAGCCTAGCCTTACCCCTTGTCGAAAGTCCCAATGGTTGGTTGCTAGTTGCTTGGTATGATTGGTTGATTTTTGCGTATAGTTTGTTCGCACTTTGTTATGAGGGTTGTACCATTTCAATGAGGTCGAAAGTTCAAAACTTTGTATTTCATATTTTTCGTGGTGTATTCTTATACTAAGTGTGGGGGAATTGTTAGTTTTGTAAAGGGTTGATTGAAAAAAAAAGAGTAAAGCGAAAAAAAGAGAAAAAGAAAAAGTGATGAATAAGATATGGATTGTTGTTGGCACTTGCGATGTATTGATATATTATGATTTGTGCCAGTTTGATTGTAATCGAGAGAGGTTGAGTTGTTCGATAACCTCACGGGTTGTGGTATGTTTGATAACTAGCAACATGGATTTCTTGGACTTGTCGACATATATTTTAATTATAAAACCAATTCCAGTATATATTTCCCATTCCTTATCCACACTATTATTAACTCTTAGCCTAACGTTACAACCCAAATAAAAGTCCTCTTTTGATATTTATAACTGGTGCTTACGCCATGTCGGTGTAGTTTTGTTTCTTATACAAGCCTATGATATGAAATGAATCATGTCTGAGCAATTGAGTGTGATTTTCCTTTTACTCTCTATTACATCACATACGAGTATTTGAGTGAATTATACTTTCTTTATTCGTGAGGTGCTTAGTCATGTTATTATAGCTTGAAGATCACTGGGTATTGTTAAAGATCTCTGCTTTCGCATATTGATAATCCAAAAATATTTTTCATAATTCTAATTTTTTTTGTAAATCTTATTTCTTTCTTTATTTTGCTTGAGGACAATCAAAACATTAAGTGTGGGGGGTGTTTGCGCCTTTTGCACTTATTTATAATAAAACCAACAATATTTTCGATATTTTCAAAAAAATTTAAAAATTTAAATTTTCCTTTGTTTTGTCACCTAGGACCTTGTTTTTAAATTTTCTTTCTTAGATTTGCTTGAGGGCAAGCAAAGTTTAAGTGTGAGGGGATTTGATAACGCTCAAATTATACATATTTTTATATGCGTTATCTATGCTTTTATGTATCTATTTTGGTTAATAATAAGAACTTTCAATACTTAATCGACTATATTTTCTATTGTAGGTTCATGATACGTGTCGTGGAAGAAAACGGAAGAATACACAAAGATGTGGAGCTTAAACGAAGAAGTAAACTCAAACTCAAAGCTTCCCGACACTTGTTCACTGTTTTGGCCATAACTCGGTCATACGAACTCGGATTTAGTTGATTCAAGTGGCCACGGAAAGAGAATTCAATTATCTACAACTTAGAAAAATCTTCAAGAGCTGTAAATGCCTAAAACCGTTGGTTTTATAATAAAGTGAGGCGCACTTTTTGGAGATGCAATTAATTCGCGAATTTGGCCCAAAATCCGTCCACATACATCCCCAAATTGGTACCCAATTATTCTATAGCCTATAAATACCCCCTTAGGTGCTTGGAACAAGATATATCTCATCATATATCTCACACATACAATTCATAAGAAAAAGATCCAAGAAAATCAAACAAGTACGCCACACAATTTATATTGTGCGCTGCACTTTTCACAATCACGAAGTACGCCGCACTTTTCACCATCACGAAGTACGCCGCACTTTCCTATATGTGCGCCGCACTTGTGTCCAGCATTAAATATCCTTAACTGACATAAGTCAAGTATGTCGCACTTTTTATAAAGTGTGTCGCACTTTTCCCCTCGCTTAGCCTATAAATAGAGGAGACTTCTAGCCATTTGAGATATCTCTCACACACACTTCCACAACAACTCTCCCATCATTCCACACCATCTAATCAAGAATTTCAAGAGTAGTGATAGTACTTAAGGGTTCGAGATGATAGGAATTGATAGCTTGTGTTTTAATATTGTTTTCGATTAGGAAAACTAATTGTCAAATCCTTAAACTTGTAATCATTTGGTATAATTTCTATAATTCTTTCAATATGAAGTTTTCTGGAATTTATATGACTGTTATGATCTTCATCTTTTTGATTATGGAGTAGTCATTTTGTGTTTGTTTGGGCATAATGTGATCTTCGATATGTAGTGTTTAGATATGTGTTCATTAAATTAGTAAAACATATTTTATATAAGAATATAGGCCAAAAGGGTTCTTTATATATGTGTTCTATCATTTCACTTATTATATTGGTTATAATAACTTATAAAGGCCGTAGGATTCGTTGTTATTAACTAGTATATTCACTCGTTACATTTAAAGGCCGAAAGGATTTGTAACTCATGATATCTTTATTCTCTAAACTTATAAACGATATCCTAAACACTTATATGTCTTAGTGATCAGTGCCTAAACAAACATGCTTTAATTCTTTGCTTGAATCATCTCTTAATCGTTTTCTTTACAATATTTGTTATATACATGTTTTAGTTAATTTGATAAGTGACAATCATTTTAGCCTTAGCACCTTAATTACAAACTGTGAAAACTATAATTCTCTTCGGATGACCTGGACTTACCTAAGCTATACTAAACACGAAAGGGTATAGTTGCCCGAGTGTTGTGTTTTGAGTAAAAATCGGTATTTCTAGTATTATAAATTTAAAGCCTGCAAAACACACATCAGGATTATGTACTGATTTGCACATAAGCCATTAAGTAAATTAGAAATGACATGTTTTAAAAACATTTGAACTCTTGTTCGAACTTCATTTACACACCCGTGTCAATGTTAATTGACATTTCTAGATACGTAAATGTTAGCCATTCCAAGAGACATGTCGAGAAGATTTTTTTTGGAATTTTTGATTTTTTTGATTTTGTATTTTCTTTTTGAAATTTTATATTTTTGTATTTTGTTTTTTTTTTTTTTTCGTTTTTTTTTTTTTTTGTTTATAGGTTTTTATATTATAATAAAAAAATAAAAGAAAATTAAACAGAATTGAAAATCAAGAAGTAAGTAAACATTGAATCCCCTAGGACTTCGATCTAGCATATATCTCTTGTATCAAAGTTGTCCCATGTAACCTTGGTCTCCCAGATATCACATTTTCTTTTATCCACACCTTGATTCTTTCCTTCTTCAGATTGAAAGGAGTACCTACATTCAAATCAAGAGTTTGTTCCTTATGGACATTGATGGATGTACCTGCACTTGAATCAAGATTTTGTATGCATTCATGAAGATTAGTAATATATGTATTGGAGCCATGTGGGGGTTCACTGTCAACCGTGGTTGTGCTAGAAGTGAATATCTTTCTAGTAGGAACCCACCTAAGACCAACAGTTTTGAAAATTCTACCTGATGGTTTCCACCTAAGACAATATCTAGGAGTTATTATTTTCTCATGCACAGTGGAACTCTTTTTGATTGAAAACCTATGTCCTGTAGGGATCTGTCTTTCTAGTTTCTTTGCAATACTTATTTGCTCCACTGATTTGTTTCTGTTTATTGTCTTATGGAATGGAACCTTAGCACGTGAGTTGACTTCATTCAGGAATTTCGTTACATAATAATCATGATTTGCATTAAAGACACATGACATGTCGAGCAAACAAAATGTTTAGAGTCAGAAAAATTTCTAGAATTCCTAGAGTGTTTTGCTATGGGCACAGTCTTTGTCGTTACGTAACTAGTCTTAGATGCAGGTCAATTCCTAGACTTTTGATTATCGATCCTAGGTTTTGGTTTGTAATCATTAGTTGTGCTTTGTGATTTAACAGGAGGCATCACACTAGGTCTTGAATTCTTACCTCTTTCTTGTGTCTTTTTCTTACTTTTCCTCTAGGTAGTGATTATGAACCATGTCATTTGAACGAAATCTTGGCATGTTTTTTGAACTATTCCTAGATTCGCTAGATGCAATCACGTGATGAGGTTTTGCAAACGCAGAATCTCTTTCCTTAAGCAAATAATGTGTAGTGACTGGTTTTAACAAATCGTTATTCACATCAACTTGGGAGGAAACTGTGGTTTTTAAATTCTTGATCGTTCAGACTTAAATGCAGTCGATTGTCTAACAACCGATTGGTTTCTTAGTAATTGTAAAATCGATTTCCTTAAGATTTATGGTATTGCAAACTTAGTATCCACGCTATTTCCTTTTTAACTTTCTTAATTCATTTTTTAATGCTGCAATTGCAAACCCTTTTTCTTGAAGTTGAGCTTTGAACTCAGCATGTTGAGCAATCAAAGAAGCTATGTGTTATATAGTCTTAGCTCTCATTCTCTTGATAGAATCAGACAGCTCTTTGTAATGCTTTTTCAAAGTCTCATTTTTCTTAAGTAATTTAGCCACTTTATGTTCCAATTTGATGTTTATTATTTCAATTTCATCTATGTCATGTTTGACCTTGGCTTCATTACTTTTTACTTTCAAAATTTGACCATGTTGCCTAGATTTTAAAGCTTGATTATGATATTTAAGTTCAAGAGCAATACAATGTGCTTCCATTTTTGAATAATCTTTTTAGAATTGGGCAACGGTCTTTTTGAGACAAATATTTTCAGACTTTAGACATTGATTCGAGAGTTCAGTTATTTGGTTATCTGTTAATTAAGAAGGTAAAGGTCGTGTGTCATGACAATGTTCAGCATTCTGGTTAACCTTTCCTTCATTAATGAATTCAGGTTGCTCAGTATACTGTTGTCTTGTAGCAAATACAGTATTATTAGCAGTCAATTATACCTCAACTATTGGCTCTTCATCGTATATGGTTTTGATATCTGCATCATTAGCATCTGCATCATTCCTTGAACTGTTGCTTGTATCCTGCTCTCCTGATTATGTCCCACTGCTTTTGGTATCAGCCAAACTAGCATCTAATGCATTACTCGTATCAACATTTCCCTCTGTTGTATGTATCTGTCTTTCATTCACCCTACTGTCATACTCTCATTTATGTTGTGCTCTTTCATCAATTGACTTCTTAATAGATTCCATGTTTTTGATCAGTGTATCATGGAATTGTTGAACCTCGATTTCAGTGTATGCTAGAAAGTATTTACGTGTCATTATACCATCATCATCATCCAAAGAAAACTGTAGCTTGATGAACTTCTGAAACTGTGTCTCGAGTACTCCAAAAGCAGCCATAGATCTAATCTCTTGAAATTCTTCTTTGTCAAGTTACTTTTCTAGTTGATTCATGTTTAGGAGCATTGTGCATGTGAAAATCTCAACATCTTGACGGAAGAGTGTCATAAATGCCCATGTTAATCCACACTCGGTTCGAGTTCCTTTTAAGTCACTATTTGAAAAAAGCTTGAGGTGTGAATGAAGTAGTCGAAAAGATACCATGCAACTCTTTTTTGCTTCGTCTTGAATTTGTTGCATTTGTTTTTCTTTTGAATTTGAACACAAAGATAAAGTATCTTTCATTTCCATTTAATCATGATGTGAAGTGAAAATGATTTGTAGAATCTTAAGCAGGTAAAGTGATTGTTGTTGTGGTTATGAGAATGAAATTCTAGTTCACTGGATTTTACAAGTTTATGATTAAACCGAGAAAAGAAGTAAGTCTTTCGCGGGATTTTACTAAATCATGAAGAAACCATGAAAGTAGAATTGTTGTCTTTGAATTCCAATATCAAAATTATCAAAAATGTCATTTACCGAAATTGATGTACTTAGTTAACCAAAAATGAAATTCGGTGCTTCAACTAAAAATGAAATTCGGTGAACTTGTTTTACATATTCAGCAGCGAATTCTGTTGACATAAACCGCAGTGGTATTTAGACATAAACCGCAGTGGAATCGTAAGCATAAACTGTAGTGGAATTCTAAACATAAACCGCAAAAATATGTTTCGTCACAAACCACAGTACTTTGTTTTGTCATAAACCGTAGTACTTTGTTTTGTCATAAACCACATGAACTTATTTGACATAAACCGCAGAGGCTAATTACATAAACCGCAGTGAAATGTCAATTTTGGCATAATTTTATTTCCTTAAAATGTCATAAACCACAGAAAAAAGTAACACCTGTAAGTACATAAACCGCAGGAGAACCGCAGAATTCAAAACATATTCCTCAGTGTTCAAACATAAACCTCAGTGTTCAAACATAAACCTCAGTATTCAAACTTTTCCAGAAACTAACTCCTTAAATCACTTAAAAACCACCCTTTTGAACGTTTTTGATCTAAAACTTTTGTACAACTAACTAAATCTAGGCTAATAACATCATAAAAACACAAACTTTAAGCTTTTTAACAACAAAATTTTTTGAGTTTTTATAAAAATGTACAAACCCCTTTTTTCTTTTAAAAAACTGTATGTTTTGATGCTAAGAATGCACATAATCTTATCACTAAACCCACCCCTTGGCTCTTGATACCAATTTTTATAACCAATATATCACTTTCACATCATAACATAGATCAAAATAAAAAAATAAAGAGAGGAAGAAGATGAACAATAAAAGAGAAGGAAAGGGAGTGTTTGGATTGCTATGTGTAAAAGATACAAATGAGACAACCAACCCTCTCCACACATAGAGAGGAGGTATTTATACTCACACAAGGCCGACCTTACTAGGCTTTATGGGCCGTGAGTTTTGCTTCATAGGCCGTGCTCGGGATTGCTTTGGGCTTTAGCATGATACACGTGCAATATTAGATTAATATTACGAGCTTGTTCCCCTTTTTCTAGCCTATTACAACATATTATATATAGAGACCGAGCTTCCTTGTCCAGAGACTGAGCTTCCATTTCTGACTTATATTTTGAGCACCAAGGATTGCATGCTTTTTAAAACAATGATCATCTGACACAAATGACAACATTTAAACACATATGTGAAGAAATACGACATTTACCTAGTTAATAATGAAGACTCACATTCCCATGCCCCTAGTTTATAACGAAATCGGCCAAGTAGTATCATCCAATAACACGATTACAACCCAATAACAATGGCCCACAAAAAGCCAATAATGTAACAATGTTTAATGGGCCAACTAATAACCAACTAAACCAAACGACACTGATACACTAACAAAACGACCGCATTAACTCCAAAATGGCTTCGTTCGCATGCCTAGTGTATAATAGGTTAAATAAAAATAAGTTTTTACAAAAATAAATAAATGTACAATAAACTTTACTTACATCATGGCAAATGGTTTTGGTGAAAACTTGGTGCTAACTTGGTGTGTTGTCATCAGTATATGGAGGTAACAATCATGCACTCCCGTAGCATGGATGAGTAATCATTGAAATAAATCAAGTGCTTACGTGCAATGGCTATCGCCACCTCTCACTCCATCTTTTAAAAAACAACTTACATGAAAAATAAAAACAATGAGCATTTATGAACTAATTGGGTAAAGTCATGAGGTGTAAGCAAAATTGGAGTTAGTTCATTAGTAATAAGTGTTGGGTTATTAGTTGGCTTGTAAATCAAATGCATACTACTAAAAGAAACTAGTTTATCCATCACCATATATGCTTAAGGTTCGGATAATTATATACGCAACTAGCTTGGAAGTAGGTGAGTGATGACATCAAATAACGTTTATTTTATAGCATCATTTATCCTATGTTATTAACCCATTTTGTATAGTTATTGCAAAGAATTGTTACTTAATCATTTCTATTTGAGAATTGCAGTAATTATGGAGTACTTGGTGAATATTAGCAAAAGGCGCGCATTCTGGAGCTTAAATGAAGATATTTTGAAGATTACTATTCTGAAGACCAATACGCCATATCCATTAAGGAAGATACGGTGTATCCGTGCCTGCATTCACCAAAGATCACAAAGGAATAAAGCTCAATACGCCGTATCCAGAAGACCAATACGCCATATAGGAAATATGGAATGAATATAATATTATGGAAGATATCAAGCGTGGTCCCTACTCCAAGAAATCCCTAATATGCCGTATTCAATAGCTGGATTACCCGTAATCGAACAGACTTACCAGACCTTATAAATAGAAGACCTCAAAACGAGTTTTAAGGTGTGCTAAATCATATTCTCGAATAACAAACCATAAAAGTAGATTTAGAAGAAAGAAGAGCAAGAAGAGGTCGAGCAACGTTATCAAATCCATAGGAGAACAACGAGTAATTCATCAACTATAGTAATCGTTCGTTTTTAGTATCATTTGATTAACAGGTAGTTTCCTTGAACTAAATAAAATGCTTTTGGTATTTATTAAGGACGTTAGAAGCTAATACCTTTGGACATTAGCCATTATTATGAAGATCTGAATGTTTGGTATTTGTTTAACTCGATTTCTTAATTTATTGTTAAATGCTTGTTTATGTTTATCAATTTATACTCGTTTACGCGCTTTGTATGCGACTTATCATTCAACTGGATCTAGTGATACAGACCAAGTAAATCTAGAGTCTGGGATAGCTCTCCATATGGTAATTTATACATCTAGAATCATAGGATCACAAATATTGTCCTTCTAAATCTGTTTCTAGGATATGCTTCGGGCTTAACTAGTTAATTGGATATTATCAATGGTTTATTGATCATGTTGACTAGAAGGTGAACCTAGATACTTCAACAAATAACGTTCTGATTCCATTGGATAGTTGGATAAGTGGACTACTAGTGTATAAATCGCCATTAAGCGGTAAGTGGGTAAAGTCTCTATAAGCTAGGGTTTAACAAGATCACCATTGCTTTAATCCCTAAGATAGATTATAATCAGCAAATAAGGAGTTTTTTTTTTTTTTTTTTTTTTTTTTTTTTTTTTTTTTTTTTGTTAGTATTTTTTTTTTTTTTTTTTTTTTTTTTTTTTTTTTTTTTTTTTTTTTTTTTTTTTTTTTTTTTTTTTTTTTTTTTTTTTTTTTTTTTTTTTTTTTTTTTTTTTATTTTTTTTATTTTTTTTTTTTTATTTTTTTTTTTATGCGGATGCTTTAATTGTGACAGAATTAATTAATGTGTCTAGGTCTTAGGAGGATGTAATGAGCCTAATCTTAAGAATGATTATGTCACCTCGAGAAAGAAAATCAATGCACTAAATAAACAAACCAACTTTCTAATCGGATTAATAATGGTTAATACAATTTTCTTATATTTGGCTTGACTTGCGTAGGTTAAAGTGCCTTGAATTGATTGTAGTCACCAACCAAACCGTGCCAGTCTCTCAGGCTGAAACCCCCTCTTTTCCTGTTAGAATTAGGATTAAAACTGACATAGGTTTAGAATAGGATATAATTAACTTAGATTAGATAACCAAGATAATTAATTAAAATGATAGATTTAAACCTCGCTTCAAGGGTTTCGCACCTTATTAACCATGCGAAACTACTACCGATCGGGTACACTACCTTAAAGGTTGTTTTTGGGTTAGAGTCGGTACAAAATATAAATATTTAAAACTTGAATCATTAAAATATACACTACACAACGACACATCAAGTTTTTTGGCGCCATTGTCCGGAGTTAAAAATTAATCTTGATTTTTATTTGATATTTTGGTTTTAACATTAGATTAGATCTAACCCTTAGGAGTAGTGTTAATTAGATTCTTGTCTATTCTGTAATATTTGTATATTTATCTTTAATTGTTTGCTTGTATATATTTATGTTTAATTATTTGCGTATTTAATTATTTTGCTAAAACACTGTTCTAGTCGATAGCTGAATACGGTGTATCCACTTCCATCGGATACGGCGTATCCAACTTTTTGTACAATACAGCGTATTCATTCAACTGATTAATACGGCGTATCCACTTCCATTGGATACGGCGTATCGATCATCTAGAACAAAAACTGATTCCTATTGATTTTCATGCCAAATTTTTTTCTATCTTTCTTCAAAACAAATCCTGCTGATATTTTTACCTGTGTTACAGGAAGTACTTATCAGAGCTAGTAGACTAAAGAAGAAACCATAAGAAGTCATTTCAAAAAAATACATGGAAAAGGCTCAGACTGAATCACATCTTTCTATTACCAGTAACGATATTAACATTGAACTCAGCAAGGAATTTTTGAAGGAATTACAAGTGAATGCATACCACAGATGGATTGATGAAGACGTGATAAACCACATTGCTATGGTACTTAAAATGATTGATTCGATCTACATTCCTGGTGTGGATTCCCATCAACTATGAATGAAAATCTTTCCTCTCTCGCTGGCTGATGAGGCAAAACAATGGTGGATAAACGAAGGGGATGAAAAAATCACCATTTAGGAAGAACTTATTGAGAAATTTTTTTGTAAATTTTATCCCAAATCATACGATGGAGAAGATGAAATGTTGGACGAAGAAGAAAACTAGGGGATTGGTCCACTTGAATTCATATCGCGGGTGAATTCGTCATTTGATAAACACATGAAAATGGATGGAAGAACTAAGAAAGTATTATTCCATGCTTGGATAAATGATTGGAATAATAGACAAATAGATGAGGGCATCATGAGAAGTAATCAATACACCTACTTGACTCGTTCTTTCAAACCTATCTAATTACACATGGGAAAGAGCGACACCAAAAGAAGATGAATGAAGTCAGTCCAAAGCGGCAATATAGCAATACATCTAATTCTATCGATGAGCAACCTAACAAAAGAAGGTGCAAAACAGAAAAGTTTGAAGCTATTCAGTACTCGCTTGGACCCAATGAAGAATATATTGCTTTAAGAAGTTATGCATATGATATTTGGGAAAGAAACAAAGATAATATGTCCAAAATCTATCAAGATATTTTTCAGAAAATGGACAAAGGTTGAAAAAGTATCACGATGGACATATTAATGAGGAAGAGAAAGAAGTGGTTGAATTGGATGATGATACAACGTGAAGAGAAGCTGAAGACAAGTCTAACTTAAAGACTTTACTGTAAATAAAAGTGCTTCCCGGGAACCAACCGATTTTTATTTAAATTTTATCGAGTCTGTCTCCAGACTCCATATACGCGTATCCGCCCCATACCATATGGCTTATTGAATTTTTGGACGTTATCAGTCCTTTATTTTCTTTTTATACACTTTTTAAAAAACATCATTTTTCAGTTTTGAATAACGGCGTATTCAATTAATTGATACCGTATCCACAAAAACTGACTCGTATTTAGTTAGTTTAGTTTTAGTTTAAAATTAACCGTAGTACCAAAATAGGAATGCACGTGTTTTTTCCTATGTTTAAACAGTGACCCCGAGAAAGAAATATCTGACGAAGTTGGTGGAATGCATATTTTCTGGAATTCTGTGTATCTGTTCAGCCTAGTATCGAACGCTTTTCCAGCCATACAATTCTTGCTCCATTAACGCAACTTAGAGAATCTTACGAGCAAATATCATGGATTCTCATTCTAATTCTTTTTAAATTCTTGTATTTAATGTTTTATTTATAAAACGAGGACGTTGTATAATTCAAGTAGGGGGATGGAATTAGAATGTTTACTTTCCTATATTTTCACGACTAAAAATGCTTAAAATCTCAAATTTAATTATTTTCAAGCAACTATTGTGAAATATACGTGATACATAACCCGCACACAATAACCCTTTTAGATATTGTGAAATTTTAGTGTATCCTTTCTAATGTTTACCCAAATTCCATAAAATATTGAGTTTGCCGATGATGTTGTAGACTTTAGAACTTGCTCTGGTAATAATCACTCGAGACCACAATAAGAGTAGTTATGGATTTAATTGGAGTAAATGTTTAAATTGGTAAATTTTTAGGAAGTCACACAAATCGCCTTTCCATGTTGCTTATTAACAACTACAACCGTTTAGTTAACCTCCAGTTTCAACCCTTTTCCACTCTCATACTTTAGAGTGGAAGATCCACTAGAACAACCCTATAGCCAATCCTTTTACGAACTACACCAACAATTTTGTTTTGTTGCAACCCTTACACCTTAACCTACCCTGATAGATTAATTTTAATTTATAGTTGCTAGTTTGCTTAAAGAGAAAAGTTTATATTTCCAGTCTTGTGTCATTTTCTATCAGTGGTGCGGTTGAAAAATTTGGCACATTGCAATATGGAATGTATATTATTAGTCAAAACTCATTGCATTTTTTCCTAAACCATCACAATTAAAAGGTGATCCGAAAATGAAGAAGCTATCGAACGGAATTATCCGGAATTAATATATTGTGAAATGGTGAAACTACTCTGAGTTTTATATAGATAAAAAAGAAAAAATTTGAAAAAAAAATTAGAAAAATGGAGCAAAAAAAAAAGAGAAGAAAGATTTGAAGATAATCGATTCGCGAAGAGGAATTAGCCAAAGTAATTACACGAAATAATCAAATATTTGTGATTACGTCTAAAAAATCAACTATGTAGAGTATGTAACAAAGAGGAATATATCGCCGCTTTTATTTGCCATGTAAAGTATGTAAAAGTTTGGGATGATTGGGAAGTTACCATTTACGGGAATGCCCACCTTGGTTGTTGTTTTTGATTGATGATCAAGACGTTGTAAAACGTCGTGTCTTTAATCATGTAAACGTCGGGAAAACTGTTTACACTTGTATCTTAAGTCTTAATCTATTTGTTTCTTGATTTTTATTTAACAACAATTTACTTCCCTCTCACCTAATGATTAGCCGCTGGTTTTACGCGAATGAGGACTTGTTCGAGCGTGCATGTCTATTCCGTCGTTACGGCCATGTATGCATGTCTTAGCTGCCTCGTTGGTTTACGACTTTTGGTGAAAGTTAGAAGGTTCCTACCCTATATCATTCTTCATCCTAACCGTTGGTTAAATTCGAATGAGGATGTGATCGAACACACATGTCTATTCCGTCGTTACGGCCATGTATGTGTGCTTCAGCTGCCTTGTTGGAGTGGTACTTCTGGTGAAAGATTGTAGAATGATCAACCGTAAGCCTTTCCATACAAAAACCCATATTTACCTTTATAAACTTGTTACTCCTTGGCTTTAGTGGTGGAGATGTGTATCCTTGCCAAGCTTATGATAGAATACTCGTCACGACCGAGCAATTGAGCGAATTAGTTACATGTTACCACATAGATTAGTTGAGTGATTTGAGTGTTTTCATCTTCCTATTTCGTGAGGTGTTTGGTTGTGTACTTGTAATAGATCAAATAAATGCTTTAACGGAAAATATCCTTAGGGATACATTTTTATAAACTTCTAAAGGCTACTTGAGGACAAGTAGGATTCAAGTGGGGGGATATTTGATGACATCAAATAACGTCTATTTTATAGCATCATTTATCCCATGTATATTACCCATTTTGTATAATTATTGCAAAGAATTGTTACTTAATCGTTTGTATTTGAGAATTGCAGTAATTATGGAGTACTTGGTGAAGTTATGCTAAAAGGCACGCATTTTGGAGCATAAACGAAGAGTTTGAGAAAGTCTACTGATCTGACAGCAAATACGCCGTATTATTCTAGACCTATACGACGTATCCAAGACTTTGACGAATCAAAAGACCATTGCCTGACTTTGAAGAATACGCCGTATCCACATCAACGATACGCCGTATATAATACTTTGGTCAACAAAGAAGAACAAGCTGGATTTACCCAATACGCCGTATCCATCAAGAAGATACGGCGTATCCGTGCCTACACTTCACAAGAAACCACGAAGACATAAAGACCAATACGCCGTATCCAGGAAACCCCTATACGCCGTATTCACAATATAGTAATAAAATATTCTGGAATATATCAAACGTGGTCCTTACTCCAAGAAATCCCTAATACGCCGTATCCCACATGGATGGATACAGCGTATCGAACCGAATACCAGACCATATATATACAGACTACCCTAAACTCAATTTTAATCATGCAAGTGAATCCCTAAACCACCAAGTCGAC
>BQNB010076891.1:0-31014 GCA_026074375.1 Tanacetum coccineum
GAGGAAAAGATGCTGAGTATCGGTTATGTTTAAGTGTTACTCCTAAGGTGGAAATTGTAGGATATTAGGAGTAAACTTAACATAGGTTAGGAGGTTAAGTGTACATTGTAATTTAGATTAGGAATACACTATAACTAGGATTAATTAATCTTGCCTTACAAGGCAAGGAGTTTTCTATTTGATTTAGGAAAGTTTTCTACCCTCTCATCCCTATAAATAGAGATGAGAGGGGATGCTAGTTATTCATTCTTTTTCCTCGTTGTAATAGCTTTATTAGGTTTTTAATAAAGGTTTGGTACGAGGGTATAACGTGTGCATATATTTGTCGGTTCTTTGTAGTCTCTCGTGTACGCTACTTGTGCTCGATACAACTCGCGATCTAGCGTTCCGCGATCGAACTTCGGGTTTGTTGTCGTTATTGTCTAACAAATATAATTTTGATCGGGTTCTTGCCCAACGTTAGTGACAAGTTATGATATTCTGGTAAGTAGGGATGTAATCATATAATGTTGAGAGGTCTTTGACTTCTCGTACAACATAGTCTTTGTTTGTTTATTTAGAGACGCGAACGATCTTTGTATGAATCATTAATATTATTGTTTAAAGTTTTAAGAATGTCACGAAGTAAAAGAATATCTGATGTGGTAAGTTTTATACACGTAAAATATATATAAAATATAACCTTAAGAGTAATTAAGAAAATTACCAAGTTACCCTTGATAAAATTCACTCTCAAAAATATATATATTATATAATATAAAATACGTATATTAAACCGGGTAAGTATGATCACCCGGGTCGTTATCCCCAATGACTAGTGAAATTGAAACCACGTTTAAGTTCGGATCCTGATTTGAATGTAGCAAGGATATTTTTGATGATCTATATCTACTAAAAAAACAATTAAAATTTTTAATCAAAAACGCAAAACGGGACACTAAAACTAAGGCCAAAAACCTAAATTCTACAAAATTTAACCTAATTTTTATTTTTCTTTTTAAATGTATTCTAATTGACTAAAAACGAAGTTTAAAAAAAACTAGAGTGAAAACGGAGTTAAAACGAGGGTTAAAATTGAAAACCGAGAACACGAACGAAACCCGTTCTTTAAAAAGATGAATTTTTGCAAAATAGACCCTACGAAAGTGAAACTATTTTTCCTACAAACTTAATGACAAAATAAAATTTTGTAAAAAAGATTTATATTTTTTTGATTATTTTTGTATTTTTTATGACTTTTTAAAGTTTAAAACTAAATTAAATGACTAAAAATACTAAACTTATAGTAAAAATTCTAGAAAAAATACAAAAAATAGCTTAAGCTATAAGATTCCTAGGAAAAATAAAACTTAAGTTGTAGCTTATAAAATAAGCCACGAAATAAGCTTGACAACTTATTTGGCTTATAAAGCTAAATTGTGTATAAAGGATTAATGAAAGGAAGAGAGAACGGATGAGCTATTGTAGCATGGTGTTAAGGCATTGGGTCTATAAGTGAGAGGTCGTGGGTTCGAGGCAGGCAAAGCCCCACTTTTTGCACTTTTTTTTTTACTTTTTGAAAAACTAAATACTAGGACTTATAGATGACACAAAAATAAGCTACTTTAATAAAAAGGACCTAAACTGAAACTTAATAATAAGCTCAAAAAGAGCTTATGAAGCTCCTGTCCTCAGTGAGTAGGGTTTTCCCAAAGGTTTCACTAAATCAGCTCTAAAAAACTCAAATTAAGCTCAAAATGAAAAAGGAAAGATGTTCTAGACAGCTTATGAGTTGCTTAAACTAGATGAGAAAAGAAACAAGAAATTTGAGTACTAGATTATAGCTGAAAATGAAGGGCAAGGTTGCAAACTCAGAAAACAAGGAAATAAGCATAAAAACCAATTAAGCTCAAAAGCTCAATAAGCAATACTGGACTAAGAGCTTTTGCAAACTAGAAAAACAACTAATGAGCTATGAAATTAAGCTATTAAAATAGTTATTACCACTAAGAAATCTAAAATTTAATCACAAAACTTTTACCCTTCTGTTTTTGGTTTTTCAGGTTTTTTGAGTGACATTAGAAAGCAAAAATTAAGCTAACAAATTTAAGCTAAAATGGAAAATAAGCAATGACTAATCCTAATTTATATGAAAACTAAAACAATCCTAAATCTAAGCTTCTAATTCCTATTTTATCTATCCTAAAATGAAGCTTGAAGATCAGCGGTACTAACTGATGTTAGTACCGCTGGTGCAATTGGCACAATCAAAGACCAATAGTGCAGGCTCCCTTTGAGGTTTGGTGCCTGCGACTAAATAACACTATCTTTCCGTGATGGGGCGAGGAAGGCGCCTCGTAAAACAAGCACAAACAAAAGCCTAGAGGACCTAACTCAAAAATAAGCAATCCTAGTTTAAGATTTAAAGTGTCCTGGTGCTGAACCTTTTAAAATAAGCCATAATTTTTTCATTTTCAAAATTTAACCTATAAAAACTATTTAAAACTTGTTAATTTGTAAAGACTCAGCTGACTCAAGTGTTTTGCACAAATTTTGTTGACTTTTAATGGTCAAAATAGCTTATGCCAAACACTCCTTAAGATTATTGACAGATTTGAAAAGCTTCATGAAATGAAATCCATTTATCAAGAGCCTAACACCAGATGATTTTTAGCTTATACAAACCTAATTAAACCTAATTAACAACTAATTAAGCAATAATCTAAGATTTAAACTAATTTTCTACTATTTTTGGTTTTTTTAAGACTTATATGACAAATTATATAAGAACTATGATCTAGACTAAGAAAATCAAAAACAGATGAACAATTAGGACTATTAACAAAATTTATCCATCAAATAAGCACAATAATCTAACTTAATAAACAAAAAAGCAGATCTAGGTATACTAAAGCAATAAGATAACTATCTAAGCTAAAAAAGCAGGGAAAATAAAGAGATACTTACTTATTACCTGATCCTCTAGTCTAAAACAAAGGTCCTATTGAAAGGCACTACAAGCTCTCGTCTCATTCTTATTAGAATAAGCTAGAGTAAAGTACCACTAGAGATCCTATCCCCTTACTGATCTAGCAGGTCTTCCAAATATAGATTCAAAGTCCAAAGGTAAATAGAACTTAAGCTGATTTATTGAATTTAAGTATGATTAAGACAATTTTAAGCTCAAACCTAAGCTTATAGACTTAAGTGAGCTATAAGAGCTTTATTAACGATATTTTAAGACATTGTAATCATAACAAAGATTTAAAGACAATATTAAAAACAAACCGATTTATATTAAAAAAGATGTTGATTACAATAATGAAGGGAATTACACTAGAAAAGGCTTTAAAAAAAAATAGAAAATTACAATACGCAATAAAAACTGAACAATAAGGCTTATCAAATTCCTTCACTCGGATGTGGTGAGAATGAGGGCCTTTTTATACAGCAAGCAGCAGAAGAACAGTGTCTAAAGGACTTGCTGTAAGGCTGTCCCTCACACTCCACCTATTGATCAGAGCGTCTAATGCCATTGGGGGACAGAGGAGGTAGCGTTAGGTGTTGATGAATTTAGGTGTGTGAGAGCTCGTGGTGTGGAGATCTCTACTTGATATTGTTTATCTTAGCATGAGGAAGAGACATTGGTGTGCTCGAATGTGGTGTTCTGGAGCATTCTTATAATGATTTTATTAGACGAGCGTTGTGCTGATTCTAGCGTCTCTTAGAATGTTATCTTATCTGAGCAAAAACCACCATCTCATTTGTGCTTCCTCATAGCCACGTGAGCTTCTTTTTTTTTTTTTGAAAAATTGGGGAAAGAAAAATTTGGCCAATGGTAAAAAAGGGGGGTTTTTTTTTTGTTTGGTGATGTAATACTCTGCCATGTCAGTCCTTGTCACCCGAATTGTCCTTTGTACCCTTTAATTTACATAAACTCTTTGTTTTGAACCATGGTAAAAGTGGGGAAGATGGATGAATAGTGGTAACAAATTTACCCGCCTATTTTTTATCTTGAAAGGGGGTGAAATTCAGTTATGACTTTGAGGAATTTGCAAATATGGCCCTTGTGTTTGTTTTTATAAATGGTGTAGGTATAAAAGACTTTTGCACTTGGTAGTTTAGGTCCTTGTGGTTTAGTATAAGGGTAAGTGGGCTAGGGTTTTGGGCTTATGGATCCGGGTGTGGCCCAATTAGGGTTAGGGACCATTTATGGACTTTTCTGAAAGTTGAGGGGCTATTTTGAAACATTTTGGGTCTTGTTGACTTTTGTTGACCCAGATTGACTGGAGTTGACTGTAGATTTGACTTTTTCTGGCTTTGGCTCCCGGCTTTTGTACACTCTTCCGTTCTCGTGTCCGTGCTTGCCCGTTTTTGACGGTTTTCTTGTGATTTTTCATATATCCGTACCTGCACACACAAAACACAAATACAAGCATATTGTTGCCATTTTTGGTCTGTTTTGGGTTTATTTGGGTTATTTTAGGTACAATCGGATATGTGTATTTTACACTTATCAAAATTCCCCAAACTAAACGATTGCGTGTCCTCACGCAATATCACATGCCTTATAACCAAATACCTCAAAACTTTCCCAAACTAATCCTTTGAAAAGTAGCAAAGAGTTTTGTTGAGAGAGTTAAGAGATCACAAGTTATAAAACACCCGAATTCCCATTTTCAAAGATTTTTCTCTTTTTATGATTTTTCTTGATAATTAACTACCTAACTACAACTTATTTGTGTTGACATAATGTATTGTTTTCATTACCTCATTGGTAACTTTTAGGATCATAGAACAAAAAGCACAATTAAGTGTCTAAAAGATAACTTCATCATCCCCGATTTTTCACTTTTCCCATGCTAAGCTTAAAAATAAGATCACTGCTAATTACGAACTAAGATGCTAAGACTACTTATAATTACAACTTGTGAATTCCTCTTCCCGACATAAATCATATATTTAGGTGTGTGTGTTCAAATTAATTTAAACCATTAAATCCACATATTTAGATAGATGAAATCCTACCAAGCTTTACACATGGGCCTTTTGGGCAAATATGTTAATCACTTAGCAAGATCACATCTCAAAGCAAACAAAAACCTCTTTAGCCAAGACATCGTTGGTTCACTTGTCCCATGAATGACTTTCTTCTCTAGCGATCCCACCGTCATCGGGTAAGTGCTAAGGCTTTTGACACCCCATCCGGAGAATACTAACCGAAACGCATGAACTTTCGATGAAAAAGCCTTGTAGACTTTTGCAAACCTTAGCTCAAAAGAATACCTTGGTTTTAGAAAATGAAACTTTTACTATTTATTTTCTAACTTTTGCAACATTATTATTTCTATTTACATTATTAGGCTAGGAATCAGTATCACTTTTCTTTCGACGACACGTCGGCCACGCCTCCGACAAGAGCTCGCGTACTTATTATGATACCAACCCTAAATATACATCCTCCTACTCTAGATACAGAATGGAACAAGTATCAAGTCGTTGATGATCAACCTAAACAACCCTGGTTCAATAATCTATTATCTGCTCAAAATGATTCACTCATATTTGACGAACTCATGGCTACTCCTATTGACTTCTCCAACTTTGCAAAGAATCGTCTCAAGCTAGACAAGATTACTAAAGCAGATTTGGTTGGACCAGTCTACAATCTTCTGAAGGGCACCTGCCAGAGCAGCATTAAGCTTGAATACAATATGGAAGAATGCTTTAAAGCTCTGACTAACAGACTTGACTGGGAAAATACTGAATGAGATCGATGCCCATTTGACTTGAGCAAACCTCTTCCTCTGAAAGGTCGTCCAGGTCATCTAACCGTAGCTACAGAATACTTCTTCAATAACGATGTGGAATACTTAAAATCCATAGATTCGGAAAGGAAGTATACTACGTCAATTACAAAGATGAAGGCTACAAGATATGAGTTAGTGGGTATAGAAGACATGATCCCGAAGCAATGAAGTGCTACCAAAGTGGGTTGTGACAAAGATGCTGAACGTGGAATCAAGCATTAGGGTCCCAAGCGTAAACTATTCTACAGATCTCAGCTCAACAAATTCTCGAAAAATGATATCTACTCTCCTCTAAAGATTCTAAGTGTGGTAAGTGTGACGGTCAACAAACTGCATGGTTATGGTTACTTAGAAGAAACAAAAAAGTACAAGTTCAAAGAAGGTGAATTAGTTAATCTACACTTAAATGACATTGAGGACATGCTTCTTCTTGTAGTTCAATACAAGTTATTCCATCTCAATGGTGAAGTTATTGTTGACTTGGCGGTGGAACTCTGTATGTTCACCCGGAGTCTCATCATCAAGAAGAGAGTCGAAGATGTCCAATTGGGTGAAGAAAGTTACCAAAAGAATCCTAATATCACCAAGCCTCAAAATGACTTCCCGAGAATTTCTACCAAAGAACTATACACACCATCATTTGAACCACCAGGAGTTGTCTAAAGACTTAAGCCACTGAAAGAGACTAATACGAGCGAATGAGATCTACAAGTTCTCGGATGGAATGCTTAATAAAGTTTGTGACACTCTTCACCACAGGCTACGCAATTTTCGACTTGGCTACAACAAAGACATGCCCAGAAGAAAATGGTCATACTCGGATAAGAGACGGTCAGGCATCATGAAAGATTTGATTGATCAGCAGATGCAAGAAAGACAGATCCTAAGGAACTTAGAAAGACTGGTTGGTGCAAGGGAACTTGAGATGGACTACAGGCTGATGCAGAGGATAGTGTTATTTTGTCATACTTTGTCTTCTTTTATAATAGGTCCAATCTCATTATCTATCTTGTGAATATGTAATATATGTAGTGTAAACTTGTAAATTAGGCAAATATATAGTGTTTGAGTACAAATTTTCAAGAATTTTTTAGTAAATTTAAAATCTTTCAAATTAATGTACTCAACACTATATATATATATATATATATATATATATATATATATCACAAGTACCTTGATTGAGTTTTTACAAAATGGTTTTTAGGCAGTGAGAACAATACCAAAAGACCGACCACATACTTAATTTTATCAAAGTTATAAG
Organism: Tanacetum coccineum; assembly: GCA_026074375.1. Taxonomy (NCBI): domain Eukaryota; kingdom Viridiplantae; phylum Streptophyta; class Magnoliopsida; order Asterales; family Asteraceae; genus Tanacetum; species Tanacetum coccineum. The sequence goes on from BQNB010076891.1 coordinate 7,054, forward strand.
GTGGTTAAGTATAGTTATTGGTTCCCATGATCCTGTCAGAACCGGAGGGATATACCTAGGGACATTCCATTAGATAGAATAGAAGTCCTTAGGTATGATTTGATAAAATGAGTAAAATGAGAAAAGGGAATAATGCAGACTAAGACAGAGATAACACTATAATAAACCCAACAAGGTGTTAGTGATGAAGTCTTGGTAAGCATTGAAGGGGTTGAAGAATGAAATAGAATTGTAAGGATAAATGGTGTAAAGAAAGAAGCCATCCATACACTTAGGCAGAAACCGGGTCAATGCATATGCTATCAGAAACACTAAGTTGTTGTCTGGTATTGAAGATAGTCATCATGGACCCAGTGATGCAATGAACAGCCCTCCCTAGCTACTCAAGGTCTCTCAAAAGAGTCTTGTTTCATTTCTCACGGAGATAAACGCATTTCTATCAACTTTCTCACTCCGGGTTAGTTGGTATTGAAAGTGTGTAAGTCCGCTCCAGCCTCCGATTACTAAAACTAAAGTGCACTATTGAGTCTAGAGTCAAGAGATCATCCATAAATCTCACTAGGACACTATTCTCTAATATACTTGCTCATTATACACTGTGAAAGCAAGTAATATCTTAAGAGTCCTACGCATTATCCCTGTGATATTGGCAGAACATCAGAGTGATACTTAAGTACTCACAGTGATGATGGAAATTCTTCCATAGCCAACATCAAACAAGCTATGCGGTAGGTGACTTGTGAGATCCTGTATGGATCAAACTTGTGACACTGGATATCGATTCGGTCCAGACTATAAATTGACGGTTGACGAATTTTGAAATGCATAAAACTCTCGATATATTGCAAAACCACTTTAGCAAGTGACACATCGATTGATTTTCAAAATCAATTTTGAATTCAAACGGTGAGACAGTAACTCACTGGTTCACTCATACCTTGTTGTCTGCTTTGAGACGCTTCGGTAATGAGAACGGCTAGTGCAGCTGCGAAACCCTGTCAAGGAGATTCTTTTGAATTCTACCTGATCACGTTCAGTATTTATACTGAATAACGGGGACCATGGTTATTGCAACCATATTCGATGAAGTGACAAAGACACTTTTGTCCATTTCTGTTGATTATCACTAACCTAAACCTGCAGGTATTTTCGATGATGGCAGCAGCTAGTCCAAGACGAGTCAGATTCATAGCCACATGCTCATACCCGACCGACATATGTAAAGACATTATGAAAGCTCAAGTACATGTTTCAAAAGACTTCCGCTACTGATGTGTCGTCGTGTAGGTTGTTATTTTAGTTATTCAAGTTTTACATTTATATTTTGCCGACTTTACCTAAAATAACACTTTAACGGGTAGTGTACCCGATCAAATGTAGTTTCGTTAGTAAGTAGGGTATCGATCACTAAGAGCGAGAATATTAATCTTTTATTCTATCAATATTTTGGTTAACTAAACTAAGTTAATTTAAATTTTGTTAATTATATTCTATGTTAAACCTATGCTAAACCTATGTTAATCCTAATTCTAACGGATAAAAGGGGGGTTTCAGTCTAAGAGACTGGCAAGGGTTTTATGGCAACTTAGATCAATTTAAGACACAATAACACACGAAAACAGATAGACAAAAGATAGAAGAGCGGTCTAGCCAAATATAAGAAAACTGTATTAACCATAATTAATCCAATTAAAATGTTGGTTTGTTTATTTAGTGCAATGAGTGCTTATCTCGAGGCGGCATATCATTCCAAGATTTAGGCGGTACTTCTTCCTAAAACCTAAACATGTAGAATTCTGTCTTAATTAAACGCATCCGCATAAAGCATCCTATTTGCTGATTATAATCTATCTTAGGTGATTAATAATGGTGATCTTATTAAACCCTAGCTCATGGAGACTTTACCCACTTACTACTTAATGACAATCTATATTCTAGTAGTCCACTGTCCAAGTCCTTACCAAAGAAATCAGTACGTTATTTGTTGATCCCATGTAACCTGCTAGTCCAACTTGTTCACATAAGCCAATGGTAAAGATAAGGCATTATTTGCGATCCTATTGTTCTAGATATATAAATCACTATATGGAGAGCCATCCCGGCATCTAGCTAACTTGGTCGGTATCACTAGATCCAATTGAATGATAGGTCGCATACAAAAGCACGTAAACAAGTATGAATTAGTAAACATAAACAAACAATCAACGATAAATTAAGCAATCGATATAAACAAACCAAACATTTAAATCTTCATAATCATGGCTAATACCCGAGGGTATTAGCCCTTAATCATTGTAAGCAATACAAAAGTAATAATTCAACCAAGGTAAACTAACCGAGTTAAACGAATGATACCAAAAATCGAACGATTACTAGAGTATAGGAGATTACAAGGTGTTTCCTATGGAATTAATAGCTTTGATTGACCTCTTCTGCTTTTCTTGTCTTTTGAAAATCGACTTTTGTGGTTTAGGTATAGAAAATATGATCAAGCACACCTAAAACTCATTTTTAGGCCTTCTATTTATACTGTCTAGAATTTGGTCGATACGCCGTATTGGTTGAGGTCAATACGACATATTGGAAGTTTCTTGGAGTAGGGACCACGTTTGATATCTTTCAGAATCTTCATATACTATATCTTGGATACGGCGTATGGAAGTCTTCTAGATACGGCGTATAAGACTTTGTTCTTCATGGTTTCTTATGAAGTGCAAGCACAGATTCGCCGTATCTTCCTTGATAGATACGGCGTATAGAATGTCAGAACAGTTTCTTCATATTTCTTCGTTTAAGCTCCAGAATGCGTGCCTTTTAGCTAATCTTCACAAAGTACTCCATAATTACTACAATTCTCAAATATAAACAATTAAGTAACAATTCTTGCAATAATTATACAAAATGGGTAATTTTCATGGGATAATGATGCTATAAAAGGGACGTTATTTGATGTCATCAAATATCCCCCCACTGGAATCCTACTCATCCTCAAGTAGCCTTTCGAAATTTGTGAAAATGTATCCCTGAGTATTTTTCCGTTAAGCATTTATTCGATTAATTAATAGTACACAACCAAACACCTCCCGAAATAGGAAGATGAAAACACTCAAATCACTCAACTAATCTATGTGGTAACATGTAACTAATTCGCTCAATTGCTCGGTCGCGATGAGTATTCTATCATAGGCTTGGCAAGGATACACATCTCCACCACTAAAGCTAAGGAGTAACAAGTTTATAAAGGTAAATTGGGTTTAAAAGGCTTAAAGGGTTTGATCACTCTTTCTAATCTCTATCGATACCAATATTCCAGAAAAGGTGACAAAGACCATACATACACACCCATAACGATGGGATAGACACATATGACTGCATTCAAACCTTAACTCGAATAAGCTAAAGAATAGGACTAGTAGTCTTTACCAAAAGTCGTAAACCAGCAAGGGCGACAAACCACATATACACATCCATAACGATGGAATAGACATACATGATTGCATTCAATTCCCTCACTCGAGTAAAACCAAGGGTTAGGACAAAAAGTGATATAGGGTATGGATCTTCTAATCTTTCACCAAAAAGTAATAAACCAACAAGACTGACAAAATCACACATACATGGCCGTAACGACGGAATAGACACGTGTAATTGCCCACATCCTCATTCGAATAAGACCTAAGGGTTAGAGATTAGGAAAGGGAAATAATTGTTGTTAAATAAAAATTTACAAAACAAATAGACTAAGTCCAAACAAATAAGGTACAAGTTGCTAGATACTTTCCTGACAATTACCATGATAAAGACACAACTATATACACAAACGTCTCGATCATAGCTTCCCAATCATCCATACTATACTTACTTTTACAAAACAAGTGGCGATATCTACCACTTTATACAAAACTTTACATTGTTGATTTATAATACGTATCAACGAATAATCGATCCTTCAAATAATACCATTAGATTAAGCTTTAACGAACCGACTATCTTCATACATTCCTCCTCTTTTTTGTAGCAATTTTCTATTTTTTTTGATTTTTTTAAACAATACACTACGAATCTCGGTGTAATTTTACCATCTTTACAATCATAATAACTCCTGATAATATCTTCCATAATTCTTCATTCTTTGGATGTACCAATAATTGTGAAGGTAGTAAAAATACATGAGTTTGACTACTTTTACATTCCCATTTGCAATGTGCAAATTTCCCAACCGTACCAGAGATAGAAAATGACACAAGAAACCAGAAATACATACTTTACACTTTAAGCAACTAGCAACTGATAAATAGACTTAATCTAACAGGGTAGGCTAAGGTGTAAAGGTGTAACGAAAATAGTTTGTGTTATCCTAAATGATTGGCTCTATTGGGTTTTTTAGGGGTATCTTACTCTTAAAATTAGAGTAAACAAAGGGTTTATACGGGATTTAACTAACCGGCGTGGTTAGTTAATAACATAACATATATAGGCTTTTTGGGTGTAATCCTAGAAAATTTACCAATTTAAACAAGTTACTCTATCTAAATCTATAGTACTCATTATTGTGATCTCGAATAGATATACCAAGCCAAGTTCTAAAGTCTACAACATCACCGGCACACTCATATTTTTGTGGGATTTAGGTAAATATTTGGAAATAGATAAGGCTGAATCCTCACAATATCTAATAAGGGTATTGTGTGCAGGTTATGTAACTAGTAATTTTACAAAATTATGCTTGATTTTTTTTAATTTAAGCAAATTAATGTGAGAAATAGGACAAGTAGCGTTCTAGTTCTCATCCCCCCACTTAAATTATACAACGTCCTCGTTGTGTGGATAAAACATTAAAATGGGAAATAAAAGAATTAGAACGAGAAACTCCCTTGATATTTTGCTCGGTAGACTCTCCATGTTGATTTCATGAGCAAGAATTCCAGATTATCGATATTCACCAACGTTTATTGATTTCTTTCCTTTAAGGTCCTGTGCAAGTTATAGGAAAAACCATGCAATCCTATCTCGGGTATCCTATGGTTAATAAAAACAAAACAAAAACAAATTGTACAGGCAGTCAATATGTCGTATCCATACCCCAGGATACGCCGTATTGATACATGTAGAAAACAATCCTAAGTACGGGTCATAAGTCGAATACATTGTATTCGTTTAACGAATACGCCGTATAGAAAAATCTAACAATAAAGTTTAAACTGCAGAAAAATAAAGACTGGATAACATCCAGATAGTCAATATGCCATATCCATAGGGTTTGGATATGCCGTATAGACAGTCTGGAAAGACAGACTCGATAAGAAAATGAAAATACATTTCGAGTTGTCTCTCGGCAAGCACTTTTGTTTACAGAAAAGTTATTTAGACTTGCCCCAATTTAATCCCATCCTTATAAAAGAATTTGGGGTCAAACGGGATGCCAAATGGCACATATAAATTCTTGATAAGATTTATTGGCGTCCCTTTGTTAAGAAAATTACAAGTCATTATATTAAAACCTAATTCCTTGAAAGTGTTGGTTTTGAAAATTTTATTGGATGTATCATGACTTGTTTCCAAAAGTTTATTTGACTATTGAGCATCGATTTTTATTACGGTAGGTAATGGTTTAATTGATAGATCCCCCGAAGATTGTTCAATACCGATTTTATCATTATCGTTGTCTTTATCCGATAAATCACCGGGATAAATTACGTTAAAAGGAAATAGATCATTAAAGTATATAACCGTTTTGTTCCTCACCATCAAATTCGGACAACGATGTTTCATTTTTCAAATTAAATTCATCGATATGTTGAGGACTTACAGTAGGTTTAAGTGAGAAGATGTTAGAGCATCATTGTAGGCAATGGTTGGGAATTCTTTCTCAAAATTTTTGAAGTGGTCGAAATCATCATTGATCATAGGTTCGGATGACAAAAATGAAGGCAATTGACTTTATCATTTTCATTTTCTGAATTCGTTTTCAAATTGTCGACATAAATTATTTTATAAGAAAAGGAATTTTTGTCATAAATTATCGTGTAATCTTCATCGTCGGATTCGTCAAACGATATTCTAAAGTCAATTTGATTGTCGTTAAGAGGACTTACCGTGGGTTCACAGGAGAGCGTTACTTCAGATGTTAATGCGTCATTATAGACTATAGCTGGGAATTCAGTTTCAACAGATCTTAGGTCGTGGACGTCTTCATCATACCAGATCTTATCATACGTAGCAGTCTCCCAGTTATACACCTGACCATGCCTACGAGCTTTTTCTTCCTCAAGCCTGATATACTCCTCCATAGTAATGTTGAGGTCGTCCATTTTAACCTATAATAAATTCACTAGGAAAGAAAACGGTCAAATGGCCTAATACGTCGTATTCAGTAAGACTGAATACGCCGTATTGATGATAGAGTCGAATACGCTATATTGGTTTTAAAAAATTTATACGCCGTATCCAAGAAGTTGAATACGCCGTATTAACTATTCAACTCAGAAAGTTACAATAGACTGTAACAATGCAGAAAACACGCAAACACACAAATATGCAAAATATATAATGCAGAAATCAAACACACAATCAAACAAAAATAAATAAAAACACAAAAGTTTACACTAATCTAAATTACACTAATTCTAGGGGTTAAGTTAAACTAAGGTTAAAAACCAAAATATTACATAAAAATCAAGATTAAAATTTCACTCTCCGGCAACGGCGCCAAAAACTTGATGTGTTGTAGTGTGGGTTTATTTTAGAGTTTTCAAGTTTTACATTTATATTTTGCCGACTTTACCTAAAACAACACTTTAACGGGCAGTGTACCCGATCAGATGCAGTTTCGTTGGTAAGTAGGGTGTCGATCTAAGAGCGAGAATGTTAGTCTTTTATTCTATCAATATTTTAGTTAACTAATCTAAGTTAATTTAAATTATGTTAATTCTATTCTATGTTAAACATATGCTAAACCTATGTTAATCCTAATTCTAACGGATAAAAGGGGGGGTTTCAGTCTGAGAGACTGGCACAGGTTTTATGGCAACTTAGATCAATTTAAGACACAATAACACACGCAAGCAGATAGACAAAAAATAGAATAGTGGTCTAGCCAAATATAAGAAAACTGTATTAACCATGATTAATCCAATTAAAACGTTGGTTTGTTTATTTAGTGCAATGAGTGCTTATCTCGAGGTGGCATATCATTCCAAGATTTAGGCGGTACTTCTTCCTAAAACCTAAACATGTAGAATTTTGTCTTAATTAAACGCATCCGCATAAAGCATCCTATTTGCTTATTATAATCTATCTTAGGTGATTAATAATGGTGATCTTATTAAACCCTAGATCATAGAGACTTTACCCACTTACTGCTTAATGACAATCTATATTCTAGTAGTCCACCGTCCAAGTCCTTACCAAAGAAATCAGTACGTTATTTGTTGATCCCATGTCACCTGCTAGTCCAACTTGTTCACATAAGCCAATGGTAAAGATAAGGCATTATTTGTGATCCTATTGTTCTAGATATATAAATCACTATATAGAGAGCCATCTCAGCATCTAGCTAACTTGGTCGGTATCACTAGATCCAGTTGGATGATAGGTCGCATACAAAAGCACATAAACAAGTATGAATTGATAAACATAAAAAAGCAATCAATGATAAATTAAGCAGTCGATATAAACAAACCAAATATTTAAATCTTCATAATCATGACTAATACCCAAGGGTATTAGCCTTTAATCATTGTAATTAATACAAGAGTAATAATTCAACCAAAGTAAACTAACCGAGTTAAACGAATGATACCAAAAACCAAACGATTACTAGAGTATAGGAGATTACAAGGTGTTTTCTATGGAATTAATAGCTTTGCTTGACCTCTTCTGCTCTTCTTATCTTCTGAAAATTGACTTTTGTGGTTAAGGTATCAATAATATGATCAAGCACACCTAAAACTCGTTTTTAGGCCTTCTATTTATACTGTCTGGAATTTGGTCGATACCCTGTATTGGTTGAGGTCAATACGGCGTATTGGAAGTTTCTTGGAGTATGGATCATGTTCGATATCTTCCAGAATCTTCATATACTACATATTGGATATGATGTATGGAAGTCTTATGGATACGCATATAGGACTTTTTTCTTCGTTGTTTCTTGTGAAGTGCAGGCACAAATACGCCGTATCTTCCTTGATGGGTACGGCGTATAGAATGTCAGAACAATTTCTTCATATTTCTTTGTTTAAGCTCCAGAATGCGTGCCTTTTAGCTAATCTTCACAACGTACTCCATAATTACTGCAATTCTCAAATATAAACGATTAAGTAACAATTCTTGCAATAATTATACAAAATATGTAATTTTCATGGGATAAATGATGCTATAAAAGTGACGTTATTTGATGTCATCTGTTACTCTAATACTGTACGTCTTCCTTGAAGTCACGAAGTGTTAAAGTTAAAGAATTTCAAGAAAGATGATTATACAAGCTTTCAAGATAAAGATAGTTATGAGAATGTTGGTCCGAAAGTCACAAGATCACAAGAAGACAAAATATCACAAGATGATGAAAAAAGATGATGTATGGCTAATGATCTCAAGAAACAGATCACATACAAATCAAGCTAAAGGAACAAGCTCAAGCCTAAAGTCAAAAGATCACTACACATTTCACAAGATAAAGATAAAGATTCAAAACTACGAACAAGACGGCTAAGCTTAAGTTTGTTTGTAAAATAGAGTGACCTCCCTTAGGAGGAGATTCTTAGAACTACGAAAAAGTCTCGGTTACTCCTAATATGTATTTCGTAGCTCATAATTAAGTGTCTAGTTAAAGATTGTGTAAAAGTAAGCTAACCGGGCCAAATCCATGACACTAAAGGCCTATGGACGCCCCATGTAAAGATATAAATACCCTCTCCTTCCATGGAGAGGGTGTTGGTTAATTTCATAATTTATGCATTACATGTTTCTTTCTCTCACTAGATTTGTTTCAACCACTTTCTCTCTCTAGATTTCTCTCTTTCCTTTCAAATATTGTTGTGTGATTTGATATTCTACAGTTTATTAAGAAATGAGTGAGATACGGCCCCGGGAAGTTGGAACAAAAATCTGGCCAGCAAGCTTTTGAAAATTATTTTTGTATAAGTATTAATACTTGATATTTTCTAAATGTTTTAACATATGAAAACTTTATAACACTTTACTACAAGTATGCATGGGTGATAAAAAGTTTATAAAACTCATATACACTTAGTTCATTTCATTATAAACCTAAAGCGCCTTAATACTAATCTAGGTCGCGGTTAGGATACATTGCCTCGTTTGTACTTGAACTAGTACTACCGTATCACCTATTGATTGAGGTGAGTTTCATAGCCCTGTTTACTTGTTTTAAACTAGTTTTGAAATACTTGGGGTGAGATACATTGCTTGCTTTTACTTATGAACACAAGTGCTTTAAACTATTATGGATTAGCCTAAGTACCCGTTAACCCACTTTGGCCAGTGATGACACCAAATAACGTTACTTTTATAGCATCATTTATCCCATGTAAATAACTTATTTTGTATAATTATTGCTAAGAATTGTTACTTAATCGTTTGTATTTGAGAATTACAGTAATTATGGAGTACTTGGTGAAGATTAGCTAAAAGGCATGCATTCTGGAGCTTAAACAGAGAAATGTGAAGAAATTGATTCTAACATCCTATACGCCGTATCCATCAAGGAAGATACGGCGTATCTGTGCATGTACTTTACTAAAGACCACGAAGGAACAAGATTTAATACGTCGTATTCAGAAGAAGTCTATACACCGTATTCTAGATATCGTAATAAAATATTATGGAAGATATCGAACGTAGTCCCTACTCCAAGAAACCCCTGATACACCGTATTGACCTCAGTCAATACGCCGTATCGACCAAATTCCAGACCTTATAAATAGAAAACCTAAAAACGGGTTTTTAGTGTGCTAAATCATATTTTCGATACCTTAACCACAAAAGTCGATTTTCAGAAGAGGTCAATCATAGCAATTAATTCCATAGGAAACACCTTGTAATCTCCTATACTCTTGTAATCGTTCAGTTTTTGGTATCATTCGTTAACTCGGTTAGTTTACATTGGCTAAATTACTACTCATGTATTGATTATGATGTTTGAAGGCTAATACCTTTGGGTATTAGCCATTATTATAAAGATTTGAATGTTTGGTTTTGTTTATATCAATTGCTTAATTTATTGTTGATTGGTTGTTTATGTTTATCAGTTTATACTTGTTTACGTGCTTTTGTATGCGACCTATCATTCAACTGGATCTAGTGATACGGACCAAGTAATCTAGATGTCGGGATGGCTCTCCATATAGTAATTTATACATCTAGACCAATAGGATCACGAATGGTGACCTATCTTTACCTTTATATTGCGAGCTTAGTTGGACCGGCAGGTGACCCTTGGGATCAACGAGTACGTTCTCAATTAATTAGTAAAGACTTGGTCAGTGGACTACTAGTGTATGAATTGCCTTTAAGTAGTAAGCGGGTAAAGTCTCTATGAGCTAAGGTTTAACAAGATCGCCATTGCTTTAACCATAAGATAGATTATAATCAGCAAACAAGGATGCTTTATGCGGATATGTTTAATTGTGATAGAATTCTTCGTATCTATGTCTTAGGAAGAAGTAACGCCTAAGTCTTAAGAATGATATGCCGCCTCGAGATAAGTAATCATTGCACTAAATAAACAAACCAACGTTCTAATTGGATTAATCATGGCTAATACAGTTTTCTAATATTTGGCTAGACCGCTCTTTTATCTTCTGTTAATTTACTTGCGTGTGTTATTGTGTCTTGACACCACAAAACCCGTGCCAGTCTCTCAGACTGAAAACCCCCATTATCCATTAGAATTAGGATTAACATAGGTTTAGCATAGGTTTAATATAGAATAGAATTAACTTAGTCTAGATAACTAAAATATTAATTGAAAGATTGTTTCTCGCTCTTAGTGATCGACACCCTACATACCACGAAACTCCCATCTGACCGGGTACACTGCCCGTTAAAGTGTTATTTTTGGTAAAGTCGGTAAAATATATGTAACACCCCCAAACTACGATACGCAGCGGAATACAACATTTGGGGTGCTACTTCATAATACATGCACACGAGTCCCAGTAAACGTTCAAAGATACGTTTATAAAACACAATTTCATTTATTAGAAAGATCAGAGTTACAGAGGTCCCAATATCAACGTAGAAATTTATTTCTAAAAGTCACAACACGACTTGGTTTCTAAAACACTTGTTTAGTTTATGACACTACTTCACCGAGACACCGTCCTTGATATCCGCGTTCCGTCCCATCCAAGCCATCAACAATACCTAGCCTGAGATACATGCTTAAAAACGTCAACAAAACGTTGAGTGAATTCATAGAGTTTACAAATAACAGTTAGAACGCATATTTGGTTCAACAAAACATATAACATTGCTCGTAAGACAAGTTATAAAAATATTGATTTCCAACTAAATGAGCCCATGTACCGAAACTTAACACATTCATCTCGTAGGACGAAATAATGTCCGAAAAGTACGCCACTTCTCCTAATACTAATTACAAAATGTCCGTTTGACAGGGTGGTCATAACTGATTCAGACCCCGGACAGGGTTGTCAAACCCAATAGATCTATTTAATGCATTAGCGTTCACCATTAACAAGACAACTAACGGTCACACAGTAAAAGGCATATACTCAATAGTAAATGGAATCATATTTATCATCAAAACACATTGCGTTCTCATTTTCATAAAAAGCAAGTATCCCCCTCGCGGGTTTAAAAACATTTAAAACACTTAAAAGCGAGGCTATGAACTCACCTTGGTCGAAGCCGATGATCAAATAATCGAAACAATCCACTGAAAATCAACGAACACGATCGCGACCTATAAATTACGTCGCTCGATTACTATGCCGAATAGTATAATCAACGATGCGTTCATCGTGTCGGTAAAATATATATATCTTATATATATAAACATACATGTGATGAGAAATCCACTTGCGTAATCTAAATCCCAAAACCCCACTTCATTGAGTTATAATTATTCCTCACGTTTTATCTTACGTGACTTTAATTGAAAACTTTCTATTTTTAAAAACGTACTATTTTCGGAAAGTTATCATCTTTGGTAAGTTTAAACATCTAAGTATATTTTTAATACTTATCATTTTATTTATATTCATGTACTTAGTTAAAAATTATATAAGTCTTATATGACCCGTTGACTTTTTAAAGTCAACATTTAACTTTTTTTTACTTTTATACTTATATTTATTTTTATCAAAATCTGACCCGCGTTAAACGACTCTCTAAATTACATTTTCACGACTCGGAGTAAAAAGATATTTTATGTGAAACGATATTCCGGACAACTTATTAGTTTAGCTGAGACCTGAATCTCGACAGAAAATGACCAAAATGCCATTTTTCAATTCTGCTGTAACTTGTATTTTCAATAAAAAAGCAGCAGTTTGACCATCGGTTTTGACCCGCTATATCACATTTTCGTGACATTGACCAAAAACAGATTTTACGTAAAACGTCATTCCGGACAACTTCCGTGTTTCGGCTGAAGGCTGAAACGAATTCGAAAGTGCCCAAAATAGCTGTTGAAAATCGGATCAGCAAGCAAAATAAACTTATATAACTGATTGCAACATTTTAATTTTTCTAAACTTGTTTTCGCCATAACTTCTTCGTTATTAGGAGTTACGGGACGATCCACCTATCAAAAAGATCATCTAAGCAAGCTCTACATTATTTTCCAAACAAAAATCTGTTTTTATAAATTTTTGAATCTCGTTTTGCGTGCCACAGATTCTGCACGAATTTACACTTTTCAAAACCCATAAAAATCATTTTCTCAATCACCCAATATCATCATTTAACCTATTTGACGCAAGTATAATCGGATTTCATCACATGCAATAACTCTAAATCGATTAAATCGCGGAAACAAAAGTAACACAAGTATTAAAAATACTTACGAAGCTATAATAAGCAAGATCAGACAATACTTGAACTCGATTCGCCCCTCCCTTGTCTTAGCCGTACGCGAACCGAACCAAAACACCAAAACGATAAACTTTTTAATTAAAATCGAGCTTCCATAACGTTTATCTAGCTTCTATAAACACCTCATTTAAACCGAAAATGTTTAAAACTAACCCGAACTCTAACTCCAAAAATACTCATTGCATGTTATATGTTTTTGGTAGGACACTGTAACATCCGTCAATTTTGAGGTCTGTAACCGAAAGCAAACGTATCATATTCGACTTTCTTAATTATTTATGGAGTCACTTTTATGTGGTTACATTTCTCTTAGCAATTAACGTTTGATTTTGATGCAACTCATATTTCTCGTCGCTATTTATTCGGAGCCTATAAATTATATTTTCTCTTAAATTTATAGAATTTATTTTATTATTGTTAGTCGATTTAGTGAAAATCGTCGTTTTAAATATTCGCGAGTCGAGCTTTGAATATTTATCTGTTTCATCGATCGAGAAATCAACAAATGTCATATTTAGCCATTAGAGCTCATTTAATTTATTTTAATTATTTTTCACTTTTTATTCGTGTCAGGCCAAACCGAATTTAAAATTTTGTTATTATAAAAATTAGCTAGTCGGGTTTAAAATTTTAGGATCGAGATTTAAATGATGTAGCGTTTAACAAAAATTGGGCCGAAGCCCCTTCCCCTTTTCTTTTGATTTTCGGAAACCACAAGCCCAAACAATAACCCATATTTTTTTATAACAACAAGCCCACATTTATCTTTATAACCCTTCCATTTATTTACAAACCCAAGCCCAATCCATTTTTTTGTATAACCGAACCAACACCTTTTTTTCCTACATGTTCTTCTTTTCTCCCTTCTGTCGAGCAAGAACACCAAAAGAACACCAATTCAACCATCAAAACTCAACCAAAATCTTTCCTTTATACACCAAAATGCTTCAATAATTAACCTCAATCATCCCCCACAAAAAAATTAAACATGCAATCAATTTTTATAAATCACTAATTATTTTCAAGATTTATGATTTTAGGGATTTAATGGAATTAGAGTGTTAAATAGTAGCAAGGGATAATCAAGAAGATAATATTCAAGATTTGGGTGAAGAAAAGTTGGAATTTTCGGGTTTTTCTTGCTTCTTTTTGGTTCGCCCGAACCTATAAACCCCAAGGGTTTATTATTTTTGATTCTCCTTCTATTGTGATTACATTGTAAGCCATTTTTCTTCCTTTTTTTTGGGTTTTTACTTGCCTATTGTGGTTCGGTCGAGTATATAAACCCTAAGGGTTTATTGTTTTTGATCCTTCTTCTATCTTGAATACATCGTGAGCACTTATTACTTTCTTTTTTTACTTAATTTTTATAGTTATAAAAAATTATATACATGTATGTTGATTTTTGTGAATTGGGAATCCATTGATTATGATGCATGTGATGATTGAGGATGGTTAATTAGGTTTAGATGAGAGTATAGGTTAGTTTGAGATTGTAAGATATGAAATTGGTGCAAAATAATGATGTATTGAAAGGGTTTTATAACCCTTAATTAGGGCAGAAAGTTTGGACTAAAAATCAGCGGGTTTAGTGTGTTGAGAACCAAGATTTTAGTGTCTAGAATGGTAGAGGTCGTTTCAATGATCGTTTTGGTAAAATTAGAGCTTCTAACTCTTAAAAACGAAAAAGTTATGGCCGATTCTAGTTAGGAAATGGTTTGGGCAATTTTCAGAAAATGGCAGCTTTTATATCCGAATTTGGGTCAACTTTGCGATGTTATAATATTGGTCATGCCAAAAGATTTTCTAGGTTTTAAGGACCCTAAAGTTATCTACTTCGCGTCTACTTTCAAACGAACTAGGCCTCGTCGATTTTTAAGATGTAAAAGTTAGTCAAAACATTTGTACAAGATTAAGTGTTAAAACTGTGTAGGCTGTCCAGAAATTCGATTATAAAGATACTGTGAGCAGGCGGGTCAAAACTTAATATTTTTGGACGAAATTTAAATTGGAGATTGTACATGATGTTTGTGACCTCCTGTATTTTTTCAGATTTTTATAAAATGTTTAAGGGTGCCTGCTGTTGCCAAACCTTTGATAACTTTCTGCAGGCCTGTTTTAAACTAGTTATAGTGTGCTAGTATTTACGAAAGGTAAAACTTGCTTAGAATCTTTGGGGCAAACATAGTAGTAAGTCATATACATAGGAAACCTGGCGATGCGCGCTCGCAGCTCTGATCTCGCCGTTCCGAGGTTGCTTGAGAGATCAGTAATTAAGCCGATAACTAGTTGCTAGTAAAACGGCGCAATTTTTAGAAAATGGACAACCAATGGAAATAAAAAGCGAAGTGTAGTCTCATGGATTCCTAATGTACGAACTGACATGCATATAACGTAATTTCAATGGGTTGCATATTTTACATAATTGAATATTAATAATATATTATTATTATTATTAGGTCGCGGTTGAGATTTGTCATCGCCGCTTTTCTTCGTTACTCTCATCTTGGTATCTCCATTTTGGTGAGTTTCTCACATACCCCTCTTTTTGCATATTTTAATTGCTTTGGGGTGGAAAGCATGATGTGTTTTTATTAAATTTCTATGCTCGTACTTTTATGTTTTATAAACATTCGAGCATACTTGAACTTATTGAACTTGGTTTTGAACTTTGCAAACTTGTGAAACGTGTTGAACTTGTTTTGGAATAGTGTTAAACTTGAACTTGAACTTGAACTTAATATGTATGTTGTTGTATGCTTGGAACCCGCCACTACTTTTAACTCACTTCCCCCTCAACGGGATTGAGACGTTAGTACTTATAGATAGCGCTATTAGGAGATTAGCCTCTCCTCACTCCCCGCACAAGGGTGCATAGTACTAAGTGTTTATGCCACACTAAACAACTAGACCTTGATTGGATGTTGGAACGGTTAGGCTGAATACGTTTAAGTAGTGCCTCGCATAATCACTATAGCATACATATACATTGATTTGTTTTGGACCTCAACTTATTTGAAATTGATTTTGGTTTGGGCAACTGTTTTTGATAACTTGCCATTGGGTTGGCAAACTTTTATCGGACATCTACTCTATATTTAAAACTACATTTTGTGTATAAAATCTTGTGAGCTCACCAACTATTTCGATAGTTGACCATTTTATCATGCTTTTTAGGTGACGTTCCCAAGGTTGAAACTTAGAGCCTTGTATTTCAGTTATTTTTAAGACATCTACATAGTTGCAAGAATCATGTCTTTTGAATATCCATGTTCGGATAGAAACAACTTATGATGTTTCATGTACTTTTAAACTTGTACTTTGTGATGTTGTAATTCGGATAACTTTCTTTTGTTTTTGTTCATGTATGTGTTTTTTCTATCATTTTTGTGATGTTTATTAATATGTTACACCTCGCGGTTCCGCCTTGGTGTGGTGTGACAGATTGGTAATCAGAGCCAAAGGTTATAAGAGAACGCGCCGTTTTTCAAAAACGCAATCCAATCTATAACCAAATTGATTTTCTTTCTAAAACACCTAACAGAACGAGTCGACTAGTCCGAGTGTTGCATCCTATTAGACCTAAATAGACTGTAACTTGATCAACTATGTCCTATCTGGGAGTATCATGCAACACTGGGTATAGTTATTATTTCAAACAAGTTTAAAACCGACTTTCCACCTTAGTCACTAAAAAGCATACTAGGAATTATGTGCATCGTACATCATTTACTTTTAGATGTCCATTATTTGTGCTTAAATACATCATGCTTGTCTCTGATTGATTTATTGATACCCTGAGTTTGCTTTCACATCGGTTACTGTCATTATAGTGTCACACTGTCCCTAGGCACCTTGTTATTAAGAACACCATTATAGTCACAAAATGTCCCATAGATCGTCTTCGCGCGCTAATGATTTCATGATTGAGTCGCGACGTACACCTAAATACTTTTCGTACCCTTACCCTGCATAAGGCCTTGAGGAGGACTCGTTGATAGACTCCGAGTAAGAACTCAAAGCGAGCAGCAGGTGATCTACGTATGCACAACATGTAGAGACATCCGTTCTTCGCTATTAGAGCTACATCGACCCATATTTTGGTCACGTATCTATTTTATCTTGACATAGATACAACGCGACTATAGAGAAATTGGGGTTGAAAGCATAAATGCGGGCGTTTATCCCTATCCTACCAAACCCCTTTCCGAATTAGTTGTTGGTAGATACACCAATGAGGGTGTACTAGTGTAGTTGCCCGCACGGTTAATTTCACGCTCTTTCAGATTACTAAATGTTTCTCTATTATGATATAATGAATTTTTGGAATCAGTTGTGTAGATCAAGTGTCAAATTTTGATTTATAATGTTATCATTATCTTTTGAAAAGATTTTTGTAAAATGTTATCTAATTATTCAAATTTTACCTATATAACAAACAAAATGGTAAACTTTCACAATGCTTAATTTAAATAATTATCTATTAATCAATTTTATTGGCAACCAATTTAATACATATATTTGTAGAAAAAAAATCTGAAAACCATGTTTATTTAATATTATTTAATTGTGAGAGAAAATACAAATATTTCTTATATATAAAACTTGCTTGTCATCTGAATATGTATACCACTAAATGTTGGTTAAATACTAAACATAATTGACTTACATTAGTATGGTACATCTATCTATGCTTGATTATTCATTTAAACACTTCGTTCAAAGGTGTTATATTCAACCTTAACTGTGTTGAATTTTTTTTAAATATGTTCACTCTTTAACTATATTTCTGTGAATATATATGAACTGTTTGAAGGTACGGTTTGTCAAGTTTCTGACAAAGTGAAATTTTGTGTTAAATTGTAGAATTATGGCTAGAAGAAACACACGTAGCAGCTGTGCCGACAACACTAATCCTCCTAATGAAACAGCAGATGAAGTAACCCGACAACTTAACGCCGCATTGCTGAATCTGCTAACTCAACTTGTTTAAGCCCTCGGAGGAAACCGAACAAATCAACGAGAGGCCACTCCAAGCTGCAATATCAAAACATTCAGGGCTTCTGGTGCTAAGGAATTTTTTGGCATAGAAGGTGCAGTTGGTTTACTAACCTGGTTTGAAAGCACTGAGTATGTGCTTCATATCACTAAGTGTCCCGCAGAGAGCCAAGTTGAATTCGCTGCTAGTATGCTACAAGGCCGCGCCTTAACTTAGTGGAACACCCTTGTTCAAACCCGAGGACGGGCCGCTGCTATAGCCCAACCTTGGGAAGATTTTAAAAAGTTGCTGATGAAAGAATATTGCCCTGATGATGAAATCCAGAAGTTGGAATCAGAATTTTGGAACCACAAGATGGTTGGGTCAGATATTGATGGGTATACGGCTAGATTTCACGAGTTAGCAAGGTTGGTGCCACACATGGTTACCCCTGAGAGCCAACGTGTCAATCGCTACATTCGAGGTTTAGCTCCTGAGATCAAGCCACATGTCACTTCATCCGAACCTGCTACAATTCAGGGTGCTGTGAGTATGGCCAACCGCCTGACCACCGATGGTATTAAAGATGGACTTTTCAAAAAGAAGGAAAATGCTGGAAACAAAAGAAGGTCGAATGATCAGAACAGGAACCGAGGAAGGGATGATAGGAACAAGAGACAAAGAACTGGAGGGAACTTTGCTCTGACTGTTCCGGAGCACGGTCAAGGACAACGTCAGTATGCTGGTCAACATCCGAAGTGTGCAAAATGCAACTTCCATCATTCTGGTAACTGCCCTGTGTGTCGTCGATGTAACCAAGTGGGTCACTTTACCCGGAACTGTACGGGTAGAGCTGCTAATGAAAGACCAAGGCCAACTTGTTTTGGGTGTGGAGATCCTAACCACTTTAGGAGGAACTGCCCAAGGATTAATTGAGCCACTACCTTGGGAGGAAATCGCCCAAACCCTGTGTTAGCAATTGAAGGAAATAACAACCAAGGAAACAATAGGAATCGAGCACAGGGGAGAGCTTTTGGATTAGGTGTTGCAGAAGCCCCACAAGACTCGAACGTCGTGACGGGTACATTCTCTTTAAAAGATCATTTTGCTACAGTTTTGTTTGATTCTGGTGCTGATTACAGCTTTATATCTACCAAATTCTTGCCATTGATTAATATGGAACCTAGTGTCGTCAGCCCCGGTTATGAGATTGAAATAGCTAGCGGCGTTATAGTAGAAGCAAATAAGATTATTCGAGGTTGTAGACTTGAGCTAGATGGTCATACATTTATCATCGATTTAATTCCCTTTGGATATGGTAGTTTCGACGTGGTCGTAGGAATGGATTGGTTGTCAAAGCTGAGAGCTAAGATAGTTTGCTATGAGAAAATTGTTCAAATTCCATTGTCTAACGGGGATATTTTAGAAGTTCATGGAGAACGTCCCGAAGGAAACCTAAAACAGTTGAAGACCATGAAAGTGAACGAGCCAAAACTTGAAGACATCCCTGTTGTACGTGAATTCCCTGGTGTGTTCCCGGAAGATTTAACGGGTTTACCCCCATCTCGTGAAGTGGAGTTTTGCATAGATCTTATTCCTGGAGCTATGCCTGTTGCAAAATCACCTTATCGTTTAGCACCTACAGAAATGCAAGAACTGTCCAACCAACTTAAAGAGCTCCAAGAAAAAGGTTTCATACGACCTAGCTCTTCACCTTGGGGTGCCCCAGTGTTGTTCGTGAAAAAGAAGGATGGTTCATTCCGCATGTGTATAGACTATCGAGAGCTGAACAAGCTAACTGTCAAGAACCGCTACCCTCTTCCTAGGATTGATGACTTGTTCGATCAGTTGCAAGGGTCGCGGTATTTTTCAAAAATAGATCTTTGATCTGGCTACCATCAGTTGAGAGTACGTGAAGAAGATATTCCCAAAACTGCATTTAGGACGAGATACAGACATTTTCAATTCACGGGCATGCCTTCCGATCTGACTAATGCTCATGCGGTATTCATGGACCTTATGAACCGCGTATGTAGGCCGTACCTTGACAAGTTTATCATCGTCTTTATTGACGACATCTTAATTTATTCAAAGTCCAAGTAGGAGCATGAAATTCACCTAAAATTGATATTGAAGTTGCTTGAAAGAGAGAAATTGTTCGGAAAATTTTCAAAGTGCGAATTCTGGCTACAAGAGGTTTATTTTCTCGGCCATGTTGTGAACAGTAAAGGTATACATGTGGACCCTAGCAAAATTGAAGCAGTGAAAAATTGGAAGCCCCCGAAGACCCCAACCGAGATCCGTTCATTCTTAGGATTGGCAGGATACTATAGGCGATTTATCGCAAATTTCTCGAAGATTGCAAAGCCTCTCACTTTGTTGACTCAGAAAAACAAAAAGTTTGATTGGGGTGATGAGCAGGAGAACGCCTTTCAGACATTGAAGGACATGTTATGTGATGCTCCTATTCTGATACTTCCTGAGGGCACCGATGATTTTGTAGTTTACTGTGACGCCTCAAATCAAGGTTTTGGTTGCGTTCTGATGCAGATGAACAAGGTCATTACATACGCATCCAGACAACTCAAAATCCACAAGAAGAACTACACTACTCATGATTTAGAGTTGGGCGCCATAGTTTTTGCTCTCAAAACCTAGAGACACTATTTGTATGGAACAAGGAGCGTGATCTACACCGATCATAAGAGTCTTTAGCACATTTTTTATTAGAAGGAATTAAATATGCGCTAGAGACGACGGATAGAACTTTTTAGCTATTATGACTACGAGATTCGCTACCACCCTGGTAAAGCGAACGTAGTAGCTGATGCATTGAGCAGGAAGGAACGGTTGAAACCGAGATGAGCTCGAGCTATGAGCATGACAATTCACTCTAGTATTAAGGCTAGGATACTAAAAGCTCAGAGCGAAGCTTCCAAGAATATAAGCGCTCCGACAGAAATGTTGAAGGGATTGGATAAACAGCTGGAGAGAAAAGAAGATGGTGGATTATATCTTGCTGAACGAACTTAGGTACCAATCTATGGCAATTTGAGAACTTTGATAATGAATGAAGCCCATGCTACAAGGTATTCCGTACATCCTGGAGCAGACAAGATGTACTATGATCTTCGAGGCTTATACTGGTGGCCCGGAATGAAGAAAGACATTGCTACGTATGTTAGCAAGTGCTTGACTTGCTCTAAAGTCAAAGCAGAACACCAGAAACCCTTGGGATTACTTCAACAACTAGAAATTCCCGAATGGAAATGGGAGAATATCATAATGGACTTCATAAGCAAGTTACCGAGAACCAGTAGCGGACACGACTTGATTTGGGTCATTGTCGATCAACTGACTAAATCGGCACATTTCTTAGCTATCCGTGAAGACTACAACATAGAGAGACTGGCAAGACTATACATCAACGAGATCGTAGCAAGACACGGTGTACCTGTGTCAATCATATCTGATCGTGACAGTTATTTCACATCAAGATTTTGGCAATCACTACAGAAAGCATTAGGAACGAGACTAGATTTAAGTATAGCCTACCATCCCGAAACCGATGGCCAAAGTGAACGTACCATTCAAATGCTAGAAGATATGCGTAGAGCTTGCGCAATTGATTTTGGCGGCAATTGGGATACTCACCTACCGTTAGTAGAATTTTCATACAACAACAGCTACCACTCGAGCGTGAAGTGTGCCCCATTTAAAGCATTGTATGGAAGGAAGTGTTGAACGCCCATAGCTTGGGCAGAAGTAGGAGAAAGCAAGCTATTTGGACTGGAGATTGTCCAGGAGACTACTGATAAGATTGTGCAAATCAAAGAAAGATTAAAAGCCGCACGAGATCGCTAGAAAAACTATGCCGACAATCGTCGAAAGCCGTTAGAGTTAAGTTTGGGTGACAAAGTACTACTCAAGGTATCGCCTAGGAAAGGTGTGGTACATTTTGGTAAGAGAAGCAAGCTTTCACCAAGATACGTGGGACCGTTCGAGATTGTCAAACGAGTCGGTCCAGTAGCTTATCGGTTGCGCTTACCCAAGAACTTGTAGGAGTTCATGACACGTTTCACGTGTCAAACTTGAAGAAATGCCTAGCTGACGTAACTTTGCACGTACTGTTAGAAGAAGTCAAGATCGACGACAAACTGCATTTTGTTGAAGAACCTATGGAAATTATGGATCGGGGGGTCAAGAAGCTAAAAAGGAGACGAATTCCTATTATAAAAGTTCGTTGAAATTCCCGGAGAGGACCAGAATTTACTTGGGAACGAGAAGGCGAGATGAAGCGCAAGTATCCGTAACTGTTCGCGCGCTGCGACTTAGCACGATCAACTGAAATTTCGGGACGAAATTCCCTTTAACAGGGGAAAACTGTGACATCCGTCAATTTTGAGGTCAGTAACCGAAAGCAAACGTATCATATTTGACTTTCTTAATTTTTTATGGAGTCACTTTTATGTGGTTACATTTCTCTTAGCAATTAACGCTTGGTTTTGATGCAACTCATATTTCTTGTCTCTATTTATTCAGAGCCTATAAATTCTATTTTCTTTTAATTTTATAGAATATATTTTATTATTGTTAGTCGATTTAGTAAAAATCGTCGTTTTAAATATTTGCGAGTCGAACTTTGGATATTTATCCGTTTCATCGATCGAGAAATCAACAAATGTCGTATTTTAGCCATGAGAGCTCGTTTAATTTATTTTAATTACTTTTCACTTTTTATTCGTGTCAGGCCGAACCGAATTTAAAATTTTGTTTTTATAAAAATTTAGCGGGTCGGGTAAATTTTTAGGACCGAGTTTTAAGAAGTGTAACGTTTAACAAAAATTGGGCCGGAGCCCCTTTCCCTCTTTTCTTTGGATTTTCGGCAGCCAAGCCCACACACATAATTATACCATTTTTTTATAGGGACGCCCCAACTACACTTAGAGATGTGCTCATGCAACTCCACCAACTATTGTCGCTTGTAAGGAAGAGCCTCCCCATAGATTCACATCGTCTCAGAATCTAGTGTAGAGCATCTGTGCCCTCTAGACATAGCCCGCACTATCATCGTTAATAAAGTTGTTAAGAGCCCAAATCACTATTTGACCCCTATTGTCCAACCTGTCATGTCTATGTCACTAACCAGATCCCTTCTACACACCACTAAACCCTCTCCTTCTTCATTGTACTACTCCACCCCACCTCACGCCCGTACACCCCACCCGCCCCCCCCCCCCCACATCACCTCCTATCCCCTCTTTTTTTTTCTTTTGTTATATAAGCCGGTTAAACACACACACACTCCTTTTTATACAACGACTAAATTTTTCCTACCTGTTCTTCTTTTCTCCCTTCTGTCGAGCAAGAACACCAAAAGAACACCAATTCAACCATCAAAACTCAACCAAAATCTTTCCTTTATACACCAAAATGCTTCAATAATTAACCTCAATCATCCCCCACAAAAAAATTAAACATGCAATCAATTTTTATAAATCACTAATTATTTTCAAGATTTATGATTTTAGGGATTTAATGGAATTAGAGTGTTAAATAGTAGCAAGGGATAATCAAGAAGATAATATTCAAGATTTGGGTGAAGAAAAGTTGGAATTTTCGGGTTTTTCTTGCTTCTTTTTGGTTCGGCCGAACCTATAAACCCCAAGGGTTTATTATTTTTGATTCTCCTTCTATTGTGATTACATTGTAAGCCATTTTTCTTCCTTTTTATTTAATTTTCAAAGTTATAAATAATTATATACATGCATGTTGATTTTTGTGAATTGGGAATCCATTGATTAGGATGCATGTGATGATTGAGGATGGTTAATTAGGTTTAGATGAAAGTATAGGTTAGTTTGAGATAGTGATGATGTATTGAAAGGGTTTTATAACCCTTA
>BQNB010076892.1:0-31013 GCA_026074375.1 Tanacetum coccineum
TTAGCCCAAAGAAGACTGCTTGGGAGCAGTTTAGTAGTAATATTGCCACTGCTGTTATCTGTTTAGCTACCAATAGGAAGTTTAATTTCTCTAGGATGATTTTTGAGCATATGGTGTCCAATATCTCTAGCCCCCATAAGTTTTTGATGTACCCTAGGTTCATTCAAATATGTCTAGATATGCAGAGAAACCAGCTTCAACAACACACAAGATCATATCATGTACCCTCTCTTAGCATGAAAGTGTTTAACAATATGAAGAGGCCTACAAAGGCATTTTCAGGACAAGAAGTTGCTCTTTTTCCTACTATGTTAGATGTTTCTGAACCTTCACCTTCCCACTCACCTGAACATTCACCTGAACCTTCACCTTCCCACTCACCTGAACATTCACCTGCACCTTCACCTACACCTGAACATATCACTGCTGCACCATCACAACCATCACCAACACACCCATCACCAACACAACCATCACCTGGAGCAGAACACCATCTTCCTACACCCAATGAATCACCTATCCATGTTGTTCACTCACATGGAAGTGATGAGGGTAGATTGAAACTCAATGAATTGACAGATTTGGTTACCAAACTATTTGACAGGATTGGAGTTTTGGAGGATGACTTGAAGAAAACAAAGCAAACCTACAGTTCTGCATTTACTAAGCTCATACTCAGGGTCAAGAAGCTAGAGGCTCAAGTCAAGATTGGGAAAGCAAGGAGGAGAGCTAGAATTGTTCATTCAGATGATGAAGACATTGCAGATGATTCTTCCAAACAGGGGAGGATATTATCTGATGCAGAAGTTCAAGAGAAAGCAAGTAATGAAACTGAACCTGTGATTCAAGATGTGACTCCTACAGAAGTGATTCAAGATCAACAAAGCAGTGAAAAAGGAAGTGCTGAAGTTAGTACTGCTAGAGCAAAACAAGGTACTGCTAGTGAAGAAGTTCCAATAGTTAGTACTGCTGAGGAAAATCTTAGTACTGCTGGAGGAACTGTTACTTATACACAAGAAGATGTGAAAGAAGTTTCTAAAGAATCTGGAGCAAAGAGAAAGAAATCTATTCCTAGAAAAATCACAAGGAAGAGACAAAAGTTGGAAGAAGATGCTGAGAAGGAAGAACTCAAAGGATTTTTGGAGATAATACCAAGAGAAGAAGTTCCTATGGAGGTTGAATCTCTATCTACAAAGTTTTCGATTGTGGATTGGAAGACTTGTGTTTTGACAGAGAATTTTATGTATTATCAAGTTTTCAGAGGAGATGGCAGTTCCAAGAACTACAAAGTTTTAAGTGAGATGCTGGAAGACTTTGATAGACAGGAATTGTACAGACTAGTTAAGGAAAAGTATAGTGCTTCAAGACTGGAAGGATTTGGTTTGATGCTTTAGGGAGATTTATATACTCTATTTGAGTCTGATGAAGAAGATGAGATTTGGAAAAATCAGCATGAATACAATCTGATAAGCTAGAGATTATGTGACTTTTGTGGTATTCACATTCTGTTGATGGAAAATGGGTTAGCAATTCATATGCTGACAGAGAAGAAATATCCTTTAAGTCAAGAGCTGTTGTCAAAGATGTTAAGTAAGAAATTAGAGGTTGATCATGAGAGTTCACAGGCGTTTGAACTTCTAAGGTTTATAAGATCTCAAGTGCAGAAGTAGAAGAAATGTTTGAAAGAATCATCAGCAAAGGAAGAAGACTAGAAGATTTAATTCAGAAGAAACTTGATGATTTGAAGGACAATCACAAGTTTAGGGGAGGATTGTTAGGAATAAATCTTCACAAGACTTAATACTGCCAAGGTATAACTAACAGTACTAATGGAGTTAGTACTGCCAGTACATACTTAGTACTGCCAGTGTTAGTTAATACTGCTAGGAGAAAGAGTTAATACTGCTGATGGTCAAAGCTGCTGACTTGGAGATAAGTATGCATGGAGATTATTATGGGATGCTGGTAACTGATCCTAAAAGATAGGTAGTTATCTTTGTAAAGGACTCCTTGTGTTCTATAAAAGGAGATCCTAGGTTTAGGATATATATACACTTAGACGAATACTTTTAGAAACAGCTTGTGATAGCTTTAAGGTTGTAACCCTAGTACTACAAGAGTACTCGTATTATTATTCTAATAATATTGAAGCAGTTTGTTATTACTTCATTGTTCATTGGTTGTTTGTTTATTACTGTTCTATTGATAAACACCTCTAGAGTATCAAAGTGTAGATTCCGCATACACTTTGGTATACATACAAAGTCTCAACCATTGTTATTTTGGATTCATCCAAGGTAACAAACTCTTTACTTCGTAAAGAATCGATCAAGGCGTGGGATCAACAAGCCCCAAATTATAGTTGGGGCAATAGGGAACGTTCAATAAAGAAAACCCTGTGATAACTTTGATTGTGGTCTTTTTATTCCGTGGCATGTTATCAATCATTGGTTTATTTAATAAAATATTTTTGTTCATCTAGATATAATAAGATCTAATCAATCTTGAGCTTTTAAACGATTTATCATAGTAAACACTTCTACCATGTTTTCATACTAATTTATTCATGTTTCTATAGGTTGGTACATTGGCTATGATTAAATCATTAAAAAAAGGTATGCCTCCTTTTCTCAAAACCCTAATGATGAAAAGTGTGTTATATTTTTTAGACTGTGTATATTTAATATATAGTTGGTTTTTTGCTAGCCTTGCATAGCAGGTTTCATGTAGCCTATAAATTCTACTCTTCCCAGCAAAACTCCTCCACTACACCACATTCACCTACACCACTGAGCTATTCCATTTGATTGTAACCCAATCAAAACACGAACCCACCACCACCAAACCCCTCTACCACTGAATGCCGCCACTATTGTAAGCCATAAAGTAAAAGGTCTAGCTGGTTTTTCGTGTGAAAAGCAAAAAGAAAAAGAAAGCCAGCGAAATTATTTGTTGTGCTAATTGGTTTCATGAATCTTGCACTTTATCAAAGATTCATAGATTCATATGTAATTTTATTTTATTTTTTGTTTTTATTTGTGACTCGAGTCAGTTTAAATAAAAAGGCAAAAGGAGGAAATAAATATTGTGATTTTATCTATCTATACTAAGGATATTGCTACAATTCTTGAATGTGAATGTAAAAAGTGAAAACTGAATGTATTTTAGGAAGGAATGAAAACTGAATTTTATTATATGAAACCCAATAAATTGTAACAACATTTGAATAATAAATTCAGTTATCAATATCATTATAACATTTAATTAGCCTTTTATTTTATCATTGTAAAGCCTTCAAATAATAATTAAAAAATGTAACTGTTTAAAAATCATTACTATCGATAATGATTATTAAAAATGTGTAACCGCATCCACCATATGAATCCACACAAACCATTTCATATCTTCCCACACAAATGTTATTTTACAACAAAAAAATAATCTCTCAATGTACCCTCACTTTCACTTCTCAACTTTTATGGGTAATTTATGTATATATTCTTTATATTTTTGTTAGAAAAACGCTTATTTTGAACGTTATAAGAAATATTTACCACAATATCGCATATCGTTAATTATCTGCAAGCTAGAATTACTGGTGCTATTCTCACGGGTACTTGTCTTATGTAATATACATATTTTATGCAATATGAAAATGAATAATTTGAAAAGATTAAGGTTTATGTTAGACCTTAGAAGAGTGTATGGAGATGATGAACACACAATCCAACCCCAAGTATGAACCATAATTGAAAACCCTAATTAAGAAAACCCTAATTTCTTTCTTGAATCAACCCCTTGTTTAATCAACACCAAGCTTCTAAATCACCTTCGATATACCTTAGATATTACCTTGATAACAATTAAGTATATTGTAATCTTTTCAAATAAAACAATGGAAACCCAAGATTAATTTTGAGCCGTGTTGAGCTTAATGTGAAACAAGAGAGAGAAAAATGGAAAGTTTACTTGCAAGAAATGAGTGTGTGTGTTAAAATACCTAAGACTTTCCTTTTATAGCTAGAAGTATTAGAAAACAACTTAATAATACCATGAACTAAGAGTGGTTTGAAAGTAACATGTGTTAGGTGCTCTCCTCATCTCTAGGAGGACGAAGAGCGCGGGATAACAAGGGGAAGAGTGGAGGACAAGTGATGTGCCAATTTATAGATAAATGGGATTTAAGATGGTACTTGGTGGTTTAATAACTAGATGATGAGACTTTAGTGGAGAATTTAGTTTAATTTGTGTGTGGTATCACTTTTAGAACCGGCCATGGCTTAATATAAGTGTAAAATGATTTAATTTTAGGTATTGGGTATAAAAGTGGATATTTGTTAAAGTATAGATAGTGTTGATAAAATATAATGCCTAAAAACATTACTAATATTTTTCACATCTTTACATTTTGATAATCTCAAAAATATATAAAACGGTTCATATGATATAAAATTAAATGTAATCAAGGTAATTAGTAGTAAATTTTCATTTAAAAACTTATATCACTTCATGTTATGAAGAAATAATGCTTCATGGCATTTTATGATCAATGATATTTTAATTCAATCATCACACTTTTATAAAAATGTTGTAAACATTTTTTTAAACTGTAATAAACATTTCTAAATAAAAGAAATGTTTTATTCAAATAAAATTTGAAAATTCATAATTTTCGGACCTAAAACAGCTAGAAAAGTTTCAAAAAATTCCCCCTACACAAATTGACAATCGGGAGGCCTTGTCTAGGGCCGGCCCCATTAAAATTACCAATTTTTTGAGGCGGAACCTTAATTTTAAATGGACAGCCCATTAGACTGACGCTCCTCCAGTTTGTCCTATAAATACTAGACTTTCCCCGCATTTTCTCCACCTTTTGCTCTTCTTTTCTTTCTGCTACATATACAGCACAATTTTCCTCTTCTTTATCATTGGATAATTTAATCTTAAAGCTTTAATTTCCAAGTGATCCAAGCTTTATTCCTCAAGTTGTAGAGAAGAATACTTCCAGATTCATGTAAAGAAGTATTACACTTAGGGTGTTTTTGCATTCTTGGGGCATTCATATCACATATTTGTATCAATTGTATATCTTGTATTTTGGGTGTAGTGTAGTAGCTAGATCTTGGGATTCTTTGTCAGTATAGTTAGATCATGGGAATCTTTAACCAGTAGTGTTAGACTAGGATCTGATATAAGTAGGGTGGTGAAGTAAAGTAATTGTAGTGTGAAGATACGAAGTCTTGATGTTGTGAAGACGTCATGAATGTTGTGATGTGTGAACAAGTTGTGAGTTGTGTTGTGATAGATTGGTTCTAGAATGATTTAGAAAAACTTGACATTTAGCTTTGTTCGTAATCGGTGTATGCAAGTTGTGTACGGTTTTCTCGCATAAGGGAGTTTGTGACATAGTGAACGAAAAACTCTCGAGTTAGGTGCTCGGGGGAGTAGGTGAGCGGCGAAGAGGAGCATTCGTTACCGAACCACTATAAATCCTCAGTGGTGGTTTTGATTATTCTTACTATTTTCTCTTGTCGTGACTTTATTCACTCTCATTATAACTTATATTGATCATATTTGGTGCAAGCATTGAATTCACAAAAAGTCGAATTAGCAGATTTTACAAACACTTTAAAAACCTTGAATTTAAAAAGCGTAAACTATTCAACCCCCTTTAATTTTCCACAATTGGTTAAAGAGCCACGTTTAAACAGATTTTTAAATTAATTGTTATTTTAAAACTTAAATCGATTATGGATCGGAAAAATATTTTAGAAGGCAATTTATGCAAAGAACACACTATTTGAAAGTGGTTGGATTTAATTTATTAAGATAAAATTTGTTCGAAACTTCATGTGAATCAAAGATCTAAACCGCTTGACACTGTTTTTACTGATGGTGATTTTCCTCTACTTCCAAAATAATCCAAATGTATAAAAATGATGAAGTTGGACCTTTTCTAAAACAAAAAAGATGATCTTAAAAAGTAACTTTGCAAAAATATGAAGCTTAAAATGGTAATTTTATAAGCTTTGCCACGTATAAGATACGAAAGAATTTTTATGTTTCAAACAACAAAAGAAATTTGGGAACTTTATTAATCACTCATCACAGGTAATTAATCAAGTCAAAGCATAACAAAATAGATCTTCTTGTTTCAACAATATTGAAAATTCAACGATTCCAGAAGGAGGAATCGATAGATAATGCCTTTGCTAAATTAACTTATTATACAAGGCTAAAGCCCCTTGATGAAGGTTTTTTCTAGTAAGAATTTATGTTAGGAAGGTTTCTTATGGACACATTACCATCCAGAATGGCGCGCGTAAGTTCAGGCGATTAAATGAACTTCAAAGAATCTAACAACCTTACCTCTTGACGAACTTATTGGAAACTTGAAAGTTTATGAAGAAGTAATAAAGAAAGATTTCGAAACGGTCAAAGGTAAGAAAGAACAAAGTAGATATCTTGCATTAAAGGTGAAAAAGGAAGTAAGTGATAAAAAAAAAGGAAAATAGCTCAAGCTTCGATAGTATGAAGTCGGAAAGGAGTATGCTATGTGCCCGTAAGAATTCTTAGTAAATTTTCTAGAGACGAGAAGATTTATAAGAAAACACGAGGCGATAGAAAAACATTCAAAAGAATAGAAATGATGGTAATGGTAATAATGTGAAAGAAAATGTTTTCAGTTGTTGTGATCCAATCACCTCATTGGAGAATGTTCAAAGCTGGCCAAAGAACAACGATCAAAGAGCATTTATTGGAGGAGCATGGAGCGACAATGGAGAAGATGAAGTGATAAAGGACTAAGATGAAACTTGTATTTGTAGCTCAAAAGCGTCCGTATGAAATATTCCTAGGAATAAACTTGGAACCCGATGAGTAGATTAAAGATAGTGGATGCTCAAAACACATGACCGGTAATCGAAAGTTATTTTCTTCATAAAAGCATACAACGGAGGAAACGTAATCTTTCTGGGAGCAAACTTTGAGCGGTAATAATCATAGGCAAAAGGTCGACTCTCAAGACTCCCAATAATTGAAAAATGTGAGCACGTAGATAACTTAACATATTACTGCTTGTGCAGGTCTAGTATGTGATGTCAAATGTAAAGTATAATATTTATTGAACACGTAGCGAAATAATCAAAGACGGGAAAAGGTTTATAGGTAAAGGAATCTAGGAAGGAGGAATATATGTATGAAACTAGGAAAATAAACGGAAGACAAAATACTGCCTTTCAACACTTGGACGAAAACTCCACACCTATGGCATAGGAGATTAGGTCACGTTAATATGCAATTAATTCAATCATTAGCATCTAAAGAATTATTAGAAACCTACCCAAAATAAAATACGATCGACATTTTTATGATGCTTGCAAAATTGGAAAACAAGCTCATGCGAGTCACAAGGCTAAAAATATAGTTTCAACAAAACTAGTTGCTTTAGAAATCTACTTCACATGGATTATGTTTTGGCCCCTCCACCTTACGAGAGTTATGGAGGGAGATATCGTTATACTTAGTAATAGGTAGATGATCTATTCTATTTCCACATGGACTAGATTTTTAGCAAATAAAACCGAAGCCTTCGAAAAATTCGAAATATTTAGCAAAATGATCCAAAACAAATTAGGATGTTCCATTGTATCAATTAGAACGGATCATGGTCAGGAATTTGATAACGAAGTACAATTCAAAAACTATTATGATTTAAATGGGACTATTCATAATATTCCGATCCTGTACTCCACAATCAAATGGGCTTAGGGTAGTAGAAAGAAAAATCGCACTTCTAAAGAATGAGTATAACCATGTCTAAACGAAACAATCCATTTTCTCAAAAATTGGTTTAATGCGGTAGATAGTCAACTATATAATTAATAGAGTTACCATTAGAGTAATTTTAGGAAAAACTCCATATGAGTTGTATAGAGGTAGGAAAACCAAACCTTAACTATTTTAGAGTATCGAAAAGTAATATGTTTTATTCTTAATACAAAAAATTACCTCACAAGTTTGACCCAATGTCATACGAGGTGTCTTCCTAAGGATATTTTGCAAGTAGTAAAGCTTACATAATACTTAACAAACAAAAGAATGTTAGTTAAGAGTCATTTTGAAAAAAATTAAAAAATATGTAACTTTCGATGAAATCCTCCCCGCCTAAACATCACCATTGGAGATGATTGAGTAGTCGCAAGAAGAAGCTGTTGAGGTTTAAGTAAACAAAACCAATAGGCTATGATCTTGAAAAGACATCTCATTAGATAATAATCAATTGTAAATATTAAGAAATCTAAACTCATCCAAGAAAACGTTATTGTAATCTCAATCAAAAGAAACTTCTTAGGTCGCATGCTCAAGAAAAAAGCAATTTCTTTTGCTTTATTTTAACAATAGAAACCTAAAATATTTATTTGAGCATTATAATGATAAATAATTAGGTATGCCTGATGCAAGTTGGGGGGGTGGTGGGTGGTGTGGGGGGGGGGGGGGGGTAAGAGGAACTAAACCATTTTGAAAAAAATTATGATGTTTGGGAAACTAGTTCCAAAATCCCATGGATATGACCATTATAAGAACAAAATTGGTATATAGAAATAAACTCAATGAAAATGGTGTCATAACTAGAAACAAAGCTAGGTTAGTCGCCCAAGGTTATAATCAACAACAAGGAATTGATTATGACAAAACATATGCACCCGTAGCTAGACTAGAGTCCATAAGAATACTTTTAGCTTTTTGCTTGCGCATATAGACTTTAAGTTATACCATTAATGGATGTGAAGAGTGCATTCTTAATGGTTTAATCAAATCGAGGAGGGTTTACGTGGCAAAACCTATGGGATTCTTTGACTTCACAAAAACCTAATTATCGGTCTTTAGACTTAAGAAAGCTTCTTTATGTCTAATAACAAGCCTAAAAGCTTGGTTACGATTATTATTAAAAGGCCTTTCTTATTTAAACTTGATTATTCATTGGAATGGTAGATAACACACTCTTTACTAAAAAAAGACTCCAACCTCATTATTTTCCAAAATATATGTGATGACATTACTATTCGGATCAACTTGTCTAGAAATGGGTAATGGCTTTGCCAAGATCATGATGATTGGAGTTTGAAACTGAGTATGATGGGGGAAATAATCCTTTTTCTTAGGATTACAAATAAAAACTATTAGATGATGGAATTTTTTTTAATCATCAAATATATTAAGGGATAGCTTAAGAAATTTGGATACTAGAAAGACTCTTAAGCACAATAAAAAACCACTCTATGTCTATGAAAACCAAACTCACGATGAGATGAAGTAGATTGTGAGTTAGTAGATAATACCCAATATAGAGGCTGGTAGGTAGGTTCTATTATACTTACTGCATGTAGACCACGATATATGTTTGTGTTTGCCTTTGTGTACGCTTTCAAGAGGATACCAAAACCTCCTCCCTAGAAGTGTTAGCGTATCTTCCGATACATAAAAGGCCACTATGCATTTAGGATTATGGTATCCTAAGGGATCCGGCATAGAAACAATAGTGTATGTGGATTTGGATCATGTGGGAGATTACGTAGATTGCAAGAGCACTAGTGGTGTTTGCACGTTTATGGGATGTTGCCTAACATCTTGGTTTTCAAAGAAGCAAACCGCTCTTGCCATCTCCACAACCGAAGCGGAATATGTAAGCATCCGGAAGGCATGTCAACAAGGTCTTATGGATGAAAAAGTCTCATAGACTATGGCGTTAGGTTAGACGACATTCCAATAATGTGTGATAACAAAAGGGCTATAGACTTAAGTAAGAATCCCGTTCAACACTCACGAACAAAACACATTGAGATTCGACCTTCCCTTCTTCGCTGATAATGTTCAAAGGGAATATCTCTATTAGAAAAGGTTAGCGGAATGGCCAACATAGCTAGATATTCTAACTTAACAACTTAAACGTGAGTCATTTAAAACTAATTATGTGTAGGTCTAGAGTGACATGATGGAACAAATTGATTAAGTTTTTAACATAATAAAGAAATGATAATCATCAATGAAACCATTTGTCAAAAAATCTGTGAAAAAAAATTATCTCAACAGGTGTGGCCCCTTTAATTTTTAGGGACCACCCATCTGAGCATTTTTTCTTTTTCTTCTTCTGTATTAGGTTTCTATCTTTACACAAAAACACAAGTTTAGGAAAAAATTATAAGCAAACTCTTTTATAATTCTTTCTTTCTAAATGCCATATCTCATTATTATATACATATTACAAATAGTCCCAATCTATTACTTTCTAAAAAGTTCTTCTCACAACTAGGAGCACATAAAAATTAAGTTTCATATATTGTTGAGATATGCTAAAAACACTTTTCACATATGCATAATGTTCTCTTACTTGTTGTCAAAAGTATATAATCTAATATATATTTTCGACAATCTTGGTTGAGCAAAATTAAATCAAGGATCATTTGAATTATTTCTTAGGTTTTACATGTCTTAGTGTCAAAATAATCGCTACTCCATATTTGTCACACTTAGGCACACACTAGCTATTGCCACTAATGTGTTGTTCATTTTTCTAACATTAACCCTGTCAAGATAAGTCTTTGTGCATTATATCTAGTTACTATTTCATATGCTCTTCACTCTTTTAGTATTCAATTCATATATGATTATATGCTAAAATTATATGAAATAGTTTTATCCTACATATGTAGAATGTTGAATGCTTAATTGCTATGTGCTAAAAATATTAATTGTCATAAAAGAATGGACTTGCTGCAAATTAACCACCAAAACAGAAACCCTCACTCAAAATTTTGAAAAAAAATCAAATTTTGAGAAATATAGGAAATGGCAGTAGGTGGCCCCCTTAATTCATAAAGGGCGGACCCTTTAATTTTAAGGGGACCGACCTAGACTAACACGGGTAAAACAGTATTTTTCATTCTTTTTAACCAAACACCCTCTAGACTTAGCTACTGTTTCTCTAAATTCACAAACATTTCTTGGATTTGATATTTTGAATGTTCATTTTTCTTAATTTAAACCTTTCCTCACTATTATATCTTCTCATCCTTTTCATCATCACAATCATCCTCACCAATGACTTTCCTAACAACACCCACATCCAAACCATCAAAGAGGTTAGCCAAATAAGTGGAAAAACCTATTTGGAAGGAAGAAAACCAAACCTTTGCAAAACATCTAATGTGCTCAATGCACTTAACTATGCCAGAACCACTCACTCTCTCTTCACTGAACCATATCAATAAAACAATCAACCCAATCAAGGGCATATACCAAATCCTTACATCAAGGAGGTCTTACCAATCACCACAAGTGTCTCAACATCCGCCTTTCCCATCTTCACCCAGCAATTAACATGTTACTCACACTCAAAAGATCTACCTAAATGTGCAACTAACTTCCTTACATTAAGGAAACTTCTACCTTCCACCAAAAGTTTTCTTCACCCTTCCTCTACTTCCAACTCACCATCAACTCACATGTTTGACTCAATACTGAGCTCACCTCAAATGACATACCAAACTCAACACACTCCACCTCTATCTCCAAGTAGAGAAGCCTAATTGATGACATTTAATCAACTTCATGACCTATCAAACCTCTTAGCCATGCTTCTATCTCAACAATAAACCAAACAGTTCCCTCATCACCTATCTCTCGAAACCTACCACACACCTCAGCTTACCAAGTTGGATAAAACCCATGTTAGGTATTGCCTCTTGTTGCATTTTCACCCAAAAAATAATTCGTTGCTTTAAGTGAGGATATCCCCCCAAAAAATATTTAAAAGGGGATTTGGATTACTCCTCACTCAAACCTCTTCCACCACAGAGTTAAAAGAGGATATATCCCTCAACTACCACCTCCGCTCAAACTCTCCAACAACTAATCTTGTAATATGCCTCCAAATAATCGTCAAACCCTTTTGTGTTACAAGCAAGTAAAAAAAAACCTTCTATGGCTATTTAGGATTTTTCTTTATGTATTAATATGCTTCTAAAGCATATTTGTTTTTTATTTTATGTCATGCTTGTTGTTGTTCACAACTTTATCCTAAATAAATGAGTATAATGTTGCTTTGATGTTTGCTTGCACTTGTCATATTTTTTCCTCTCCTTCTTGTACATGTTAGAAAATTTTGTATTGTTCTACTCGTTTTTTGAGCAAGAACCATAGCTTCTATTCCATGGTTGCACATCGAATGGAGGGGGAGCACACATCAAGGGGGAGCATTTATTCCGTCGATTTAACTAGCAATTCTCAACGATGTCTTTTCGATTCTACAAAAAGGGGAAGAAATGATATGAAACTCACTAAATACTTGTTTAAAAATAATTTTATATTTAATAAGTTTAAATTTTGTAATTATCAAAAAGGGGGAGATTGTTAATAAAATATAATGCCTAAAAACATTACTAATATTTTTCATATCTTTACGTTTTGATAATCACAAATATAATAAGTTCATGTAAAATTAAAACGTAACAAGTAATTAGTAGTAAAATTTTCACATTTCGAACTAATATCACTTCAAGGTATGAATAAATAAACGCTTAATGCATTTTATGATCAAAGGAAAATTTTTATTCAACCTTACACTTTTATAAAATGTTGTAAACATTTTTATTAACATTACAAAACATTTTTTACAATTAAAAGAAATGTTTTATTCAAAATAACATTTGACATTCCAAATTTTCACAGACCTAAAACGGCTAGAAAGTTCAAAAAATTTCCCACATACACATAAAGGCAAAGTGGGGAGCCCTAGTCTAGGGTGGGCCCCCTTTAAAACAAGGGCGACCCTTAATTTTAAGGGGACACTCACCTATTTAGGGGTCCGCTCCATAGACTGACGCTCCTTCTAGTTTGTTCCCTATAAATACTGGACTTTTTCCCACTATTTTCTCACCTTTTTCACTCATTCTTTCTGCTCCAAAACAGCCCACATATCCTCTCTAAAATCCTTTGATCATTTAATCATAAAGCTTTGTATCCTAAGTGATCAAGTTAATTCCTTCAGTGCAAGAGAAGAATTCTTCCATCATCAAGTGAAGAAGTATTACACTTTGTGTGTTTGCACCTTGTTGCATTCTTTATCACATATTTGTAAATCAATGTGTATATCTATGTATTTGTGTGTAGTAGTAGATCTTGGCGATCTTGGTAAGTATAGTTAGATCGTGGTTGTTAGTTACCAAGTAGTGTTAGATAGTTGTGATTATAAGTAGTGTGGTGAAGTGAAAGTCTTGTGAAGTTGTCGAGGAAGTCTTGAAGTTGTGAAGATGTCATGAAGTTGTAAGTTGTGTGAAGTCGTGAACAGTTGTGAAGTTGTGTTGTGCTAGATTGGTTCTAGCTAAAATTAGAAACTCGACATTCTTGCTTTGTGTCGTAATATCGGTGTTTGTAATAACGTTGTGTTAAAGTTTTTCTCCGCCATAAGAGAGTTTGTTGACATAGTGAAGTAAAATCAGTGTAAGTGGTGTTTTGTTACCGAACACTATAATTCCTAGGTTGTGGTTTGATTGTTCTTACTCTTATCTCTTGTCTTACTTTATCACTTCATATACTTATATTGTTCATATTGTGCAAGCATTGAATTCACAAAAAGTCGAATCTAGAATTTTTACAAACACTTTAAAACCTTTAATTAAAAAGCGGTAAACTATTCAACCCCCCTTCTAGTTTTCCACAGATAGGTATTGGTGCTTCCGTGTATGCCTAAATGTATTTATTGCGAAACGTAGACGTTTTACGTAACCGATAAAAATAAAATATGAAAAGTTATAAATTATCATCGTGATAATTATATAATACTTGCTTGACGTAAATTTATTGTGTTTGATGTCCGTTTACGTTGATTGTTGATTTTTAGTTTACGCGATTTAACTAAACGGTTAAAATTAATAGTAAACACGTAAAATTTAAAAATAAATGGTTGAATATTTATTGACGTTTTTTTGATGTGAAAATGTGAATTGTTACAATAGAACTACTACTGTCACTATTTTGCACATGTAAAGGATTTCCAACATCTAAATTATTGATTAAAACAGTAGAACCAGAACCGAAATGATCACCAATAGCCATAATAGCATATAGCAATAAAAAACAGTTAACAGACAAATAATCACAATCAAGAAAATAGCTAAGAAAATAGAAATAACAAATTACAACAAATAGCAACAATCAAAGAACTAGCAATAACAAACAACCAGAGAACCAGACCAACAGTAGGTTAAAAACAGTTAAACTAAGCCAACAGAATAACTAAACTGAACACGCACCCAAGATTTGTAAATATCAAGCAATTTGGAATGAAAGTGGCCAGAGCAGGTATTCACACCACTTGAGGTGCCAGATCAAGGAGTTAACCACTCTGTTTGCACCCAAATTACTCAAATACTGTAAAATCTTAAAGGAAAGAGAATACACTTACAGAGTTATACCAAGAAACAGCGGAAGACAATCAATCACCCTAGATTCACTTAGTCTAGAGTAATTGAACCAAGAAAAGTGTCGATTAATCCACAGAATCACAAGATCTTAAAACCCCCAAATCAAAAATTAAGGTTTCCAAGAATCAAACCAATTATCCACTAGAGACCAGTTAATCCAACGATTAACAATACCAGAACCTCTAATAACCACCAATAGAACAAAACCCTAAAAATTAGGGTTTAAAGATAAAACCCTAAATCTTCATGATTACAATTAACCCCACGAACTACCAATAAAAATCACCGATAAGCCAATTAAGCAAAAACTAGTGCTCTGAATACCATGAGAAATCTGATGTCAAAGACCTAGAAGAACACCAAAATAATCATCAACACACTTTTTATTATTTAAATCTAAAATACCTAACAAAAGATTGTCCTCAACTAAGTGCAACCAGACATTCATGTTAGATAAGAAACTACAAGGAGGTAAACCAGATGAAAATTGCTACAAAATGTTAAAGATGATGGAAAAGCAAGCTGGTATTAGGAAGTAGTGAAGTTTGTAAAGTTAGAAGTCTAGGATAGAGATGAGAAGGATAACACTTGGTGGAGGTGCTATGCACTAACACAACAAATGGTTATCAGTTCACCATGTCTAATCAACATAAGAACTGGCTAGTCCAGGAGCAAACGGCTCTTGGTAAAGACTTCTCAAATCCGTTCTATGGTTGACAACTTGCAAATAAGTTGTATGGTTTTCAACTCACCATATCTGTTTAAGTGAAGAGTTGGCTAGCCCACAAGTTTATGGCTTGTGGTAAAGGCTGTGGAAAAACCATAACTAGTCCATAAGATTATGGCTTATGGTAAAGACAAATTGCAAATCCATATTAGATGGTTGACACTTTACCAAAAAGTGGATGGTATATCAACTCACCAAGTTTCATGTACAAAGAGTTGACATGGTTATCAATCCACCATGGAATTTACCTTTTCTAGGTGCCAAAGGATTGACTAGCCCTGAGCAAACGGCTACAGGTAAAGGCATATCAAATCCGTTTATGGCTGTAATGGTTTGCCAAAAACCATATGGTATTCAACTCACCAATGTTTCAAGTACTGAGAGTTGAAATGGTTTTCAGTTAACCATGGACATACACCTTTCTGGTGGCCAAAGGACTGACTACTCCAGAGTGAATGGCTAACTGGTAAAGAGACATCAAATCCATTTAAAATTTTCAATGATTCACCTCTCACAGGAGTTAACACACCTGGAAGTGATGAGAATAGACTGAAACTTTATGATTTGATGTACATAATTGTCAATGTTGCTGATATGATGGATTGCTGAAGAGCTTTGAAGAATAGTTGCTGCAAAGATAAAAAGAGAAGACTTGAAGTGTTGCAGATCAAGAACAACTTGAAGAATTCTATTTACAACATCCTCAGAAAGCTTAAAGTGTTTAAAGTAAAGATCAAGAATGTTTTGAAGGAACTTGAAGTTCACAAGTGAAGATCAAGTTAGGGGAGGATTGTTGGGAAAATAGATTGTAACAGACTTAATACTGGTAGTATAACAGTTAAGTCTGGTAGTAATAGTTAGTTCTGTTAGTATTGAGTTAATACTGGCAGTACTAAGTTAAGTCTGGCAGTACTAAGTTAGTACTGGTAGAGTAGCAGTACTAGAGTT
This sequence comes from Tanacetum coccineum, assembly GCA_026074375.1. Classification (NCBI taxonomy): domain Eukaryota; kingdom Viridiplantae; phylum Streptophyta; class Magnoliopsida; order Asterales; family Asteraceae; genus Tanacetum; species Tanacetum coccineum. The sequence continues at coordinate 16,159 of BQNB010076892.1, forward strand.
AGTACTGGTCATAGTTAGTTCTGTTTATAGTTAAGTCTGTTTATGTAACAGAATAGTAATAGTTATCTTAGAGATATCTTAGGAGATATCTTAGGAAAGGATATGTATTATCCTTTGACACGGTTGTAAAGCCCATTAGGGTTTCCTTGGTGTATAAGAGGAACCCTAAGGCACAATGTTATGAAGTACATTTTGAGAAATATCAATAGAAGCATAGAGCTTGATAGAAATTTAGAATTATTGTTTCTTCTTAATTCTTGTGTTAAGATTCTGCATTAACACTTGATATTCATAGTCAGTGTCTCTCATATAGTTGATTTGGATTTATCCAAGTTATCTATAGTCTTACAAAGGCTAGTCAGATCCTATACCAAGGACCTACAAATTGTTTAAAGATCATAAAAAATTTCTTTAACCCAGAAAGTACGCCGGTTTTGTCCCAAAACCGCCGCACTTTGCCCAGTTTCTAGAATGTATGCCGCACTTCAGGGAAGTACGCCGCACATTTTACATCAGAAAGTCATAAAATGATTTAAAAACCATGACCATTTATACCAAATCATTTCTAACATAACTATACACTTTATTGTTGATTGTTTTTTATGTGTAGACTATGGGAACACACGATGATGAGGCCGGATCATCACGATCCAAATGCTCTAGACAATATGAAACCATGGAAGAGGTATTGCTTCCACAAGTTCATCATGATTTCTTACTATGGGAAGGATGTAACAGAGATGCAAAGTCTAGGTAGAACACTAGATTGGCCCAGTTGCTTCCTAGACACATTTACTCGCCTTGTGTCGTGAACTGGGATGTGCTGAACAGAATGGGTTGTGATTAATGACATGTTGAGAATTAGGTTGCGTGAAGCTGGATCGGACGAAGAGATATTCACTTCAGTTGCATGGATTAAAGCTTTTAATATCAATGAAATAATTTATACAGAGATTTGCCATGAGTTTTATTCGACTTATGAATTTGATGAAGTTTGTGCTGCTGATGAATTGCAAACTAAGAAGATCATCAAGTTTAGACTTGGTGGACGTGCTCACATTTTGACCTTGTTGGAATTTGCTTGAAGGTTGAGACTATATCAAGCGGTTGAGCTTGATGAGGAAGGTTTTAATGTTTACTTTGAAGGAGGTTTGTGTAGTGATGAGAATTTTAACGCTCAGGATTATTGGTTAAGCATTAGTCGAGAGGAAAACCTTGGTTTATCTAGGAGTCACACTTCTACTATCAAGAACCTAATTTTGAGGGTAATTTACAAAATGATCACTTATGGTTTGTGTCAAAGGATAACTGGGTATGATAAGGTTTAGAAAAATGATTTATGGCTCTTAAGTATGTTTGATGCTAGACACTAAAGTGGGTATGCGAATGTGGCTTGGTTTATTGCAAGATAGATGAAGAGGAAAGGAGTTGGCACTCAGAAAGAAAGTCAAATTTGCTATGGAAAGTTTATCTCAAAGATTGATAGGAAGTGCAGGGAGTTAACAGAGGATGTGGTAAGGAGTTTAAGTGCTCTAATTTATTGTAGATATTTGGATATGACTACACTTAGAGATTTAATCGACTATGAGGGTAAGCTCATTCCTGAGGATCCACAGCCGGGTGTACCTAGAGTTGGTATTTCTAGACCTCCGAGAGCATCTATGTAGGATTTATATGATAGGATGGGTAGGATAGAGATATGCTAAGAGGCGATAGACCGGATGGAGTATAGGCAGTCATATCACTAGGATAGGTACCAAGGAGTGTTTGAACATATGGCTGGGGTTTACAGTGTTCCACTGCAGGGAGCCTACAACCCACTTGGTTATGCTCAGCCGCAATATGACTAGTATTATTAGCAGTACCTGTAACATTCTGTATTTTCAGGTCATTTACGACGTCATCTATTTCACTAATTATATTTTTTTTCTCGTACGCGTTCGCTTTTAAATTTAATAGTTAAGAGAACACGCTTACCCCAAACAATCAATCACTAAGCACTTATTCTTTTAAGGAGCCTGTATATTTGATGTGGTATCCTATCAATTCCGCTGTGCACTTAATTATTCTAAGCTTGTAAGAAATCTTTGAAACTGCTCAAGAGAGGATTACTAGTTGGGGGGGGGGAAGCTTTGAAAGCTTCTAAATAAAGAATATGTGGCATGAATTAGGGGGAAGCTGATTCATTGCTATTTTTAAGGGGAAGCTTTGAAAGCTTCTAAATGAATATTATATGGCATGAATTAGGGGGAAGCTAATTCTGAAGCTTCTCCTTAACCAGAAGTGTATGGGTTACTTAGTTCGTGCCTATTACAATATTTCTCCTTCAAAGTACTACAAAGATGATTCATGTTGGAATGCAGACTTGAAGTCAAACACCATAGCAGACGTCATCAGTATTGGAAGCTTCATGGAAGTTCTTGTTCTTAATCATTATGTACTTGTTAGGAAATTATTGTAAGTAATTTTGTATGTCGTCCCGTGGGGGAAGATTGTTAGGAATTCACTTTACGTGACGACATTTATAGAATTACCATTGTTTACCATATCACCACACACAGGGACTAGTATAGTCAACATAGGATTCTTATGTAATGTGTGGTGGTATAAATACCCCTCTATGGCTTCCATAGAGGGGTTGAGTCATTTGTATCTTCCATTTTATTCATTTAATTTTATTTTAACTTTCTTTCTATCTACTTCTCTCACTAAAATGGTAAACATGTGGTTTGACTCACTAGACACGGATCGATAGTTTACGTGAATATGTCAATTGGTATCAAGAGCCATGGAGTGGTGTGTTTAGTTTTTGTGTTTGTTTTTTCTTTTGATTTGTGTTCAAAACCTTTACAAAGAACAAAATCTTGATTTAAAATTTTTCGGCTTAAAAACCTTAAAGTTGTCATTTTTCTTGTTCCTATAGGGTTAGTAACACTAGTTGTACAAGATTTTTGCAAAAAACCAATAAAAAATGTGTCTTTTTTGAGTTTTGAAAATTTGGGTTTCGTCTTAGTTACAACCGAACTAGTCTTGTCTGTTGGAACCGAACTAGAAGATCAAACGAGTTAACCGAACTAGTTAACACCGAACAGTTGTTAATCTGAACGGTTGGTTTTAGTTTGAACCGAACAAGTTGATCTCAGTTGGAACCGAACGAGTTTTCTTAAGTTGGAACCGATCTAGTTTCTTCAGTTAGAACGACTAGTGATTAGTAGGAACCCGAACGAGTTGATCTAAGTTAGTTGTAACCGAACAGAGTTTTCTTAAGTAGGAATTCGAAACAAGTTTCTTCAGTTAGAACTGAACTAGTTGATTTAGTAGGAACCGAACGAGTTGATCTCAGTTGGAACTGAACGAGTTTTCTTAAGTTGGAACCGAACTAGTTTCTTCAGTTAGAACCGAACTAGTTGATTTAGTAGGAACCGAACGAGTTGATCTCAGTTGGAACCGAACTAGTCGTTTTGTGTTGGAGCCGAACTAGTCATTAGTTGGAGCCGAACTAGTCATTCCTTTGAAAACCGAACTAGTCATTTTGTGTTGGAGCAGAACTAGTCATTCAATTGGAACCGAACTAGTAACTTTCTAATTAAAACCTATCAACTTAAATTTTCTAAATTATACGGTTCTTTCTTTGACTTGTAAAATCCCGTGAAACATTAACTTGTTTTCCCGATTTTGTCAAGAATTGTAAAATCCCGTGTAGTTTCAAGAATTATTTCAAGACTCAACAACCACACATTCAAACACAATTCCTTTCTACCACCGATCGATCAATTAGTAATCTTTTTGATACCACGTTATCAATGACGACTCTTGCTGATAAATCACTTCTCTCAGGTGGTGACAATAAACCACCGATGCTTGAAAAACATTTGTATGATTCATGGAAAAGCATAATGGAACTTTATATGATGAATAGACCTCATGGTAGAATGATCCTTGCTTCCGTTGAGAAAGGTCCACTCGTCTGGCCATCAATCACTATGGATGGTGTAACAAGACTTAAGGAATATACTGAGCTCACCCCTGCAGAAGCCATTCAAGCTGATTGTGACATCAAAGCAATTAATATCATTCTCCAAGGCCTTCCAACTGAAATTTATGCTCTTGTGAGTCAACATCGTGTAGCCAAGGATCTTTGGGAGAAGATTAAACTGCTCATGCAAGGAACGTCGTTAACAAAGCAAGAACGAGAGTGTAAGTTGTACGATGAATTTGATAAGTTCACTTACAAAGAAGGAGAGTCGTTACACGAGTACTACTTGAGATTCACATTGCTACTTAATGATATAGCCACTGGAGCAATTTCAAGTTAATACCAAGTTTCTAAACACTCTTCCTGATGAATGGAGCAAATTCATTACTGATGTTAAGTTGGTCCAAGACTTGCATACTACCAATGTTGATCAGCTTCATGCTCAGTTAGAACAACATGAACGACATGCAAATGAAAGAGTTTGATGGCTCGTATGAACGTAACTCGATCCTCTTGCTTTAGCTGCATCTCACCAAATAACACAGTCGCCTTATCAAACTCATCAACACACTTACCAAAACACTCAACTTCAACCACCAACTTTAACATATCCATCTCCATAGTATGGTTCACCTTATCAGTCTTAACAATACTCAACTCATCAATTATTAACACCTCTTTCAGTAACTTACCCATCCAATGATTTTCAATCATTAATTCACCACAACGTTTATTCTCCATCATCATCCATCCCTTAATTAGAATATCCTCCCCAAATTAACCAACAATCTGAATTTTCCCAACCAAGATCGGTCTATTTTGTTCTAGGTGTTCCTGAATGGTGATGATCCCATGATGCAATCAATCACATTCGATGTCATTTTTGATGCAGTTGTCACCATCCCGCTTATCCCACTACCATTAATCAACTGAGGAAACTCGTCGTAAACCTAGGCAACACAGCTACCATCAATATCTGGAAGAGTGACACTACAACCAATTCAGGGGAGACAAACTTCTTTTGCTGCGGGTACTTCAAAGACTTACACTCCAGGAGCAAGTGGAAGCAATTCTGGAAAACAGAGGACGGTTATTTACTAAAACTGCAAAGGGGAAGGTCACATGTCCAGATAGTGCACCAAACCAAAGAGAAAAAGGGATGATTCGTGGTTTAAGGAGAAAGTGTTGCAGGTACAAGCTCAAGCACATGGTCAAATTCTGAATGAGAAGGAACTAGCTTTTTTGGCAGATCCAGATTTTCTTGAAGATCAAAGCACATAGACTATCATTACTCACAATGCTGCTTATTAAGCTAATGATTTGGATGCATATGACTCTGATTGTGACGAACTCAACTCTGCTAAAGTTGCTCTCATGGCGAATTTATCTCATTATGGTTTAGATGCTCTTGCTAAGGTACACAATCATGATAATATGAATAATAATGTGGCACATCAAGCTGTGCAAGTGATGCCGTCTTCTCAACAGTCGAATGTTGTGAATCATTCAGAGACTGAAATAACAAGTGATAGCAATATCATTCCTTATTATCAATATGTGATTGAATCACAACAAGTAACTATTCAGAATTTTAACTCCTCTGCACAACAAGATGATTTGATATTATCTGTGATTGAACAACTTAAAACCCAAGTAGCTAATTGTACCAAGACCAATTTGGAAAATAAGAGTGTCAATGATACCTTAACTGCTGAGCTTGAAAGATATAAGGAACAAGTTAAAGTTTTGAAAGAAGGACAAAATGGTGATAGTAAGGATAACATTTCAGACACATGTGTACAGTCTGTAGAGATTGATCTTCTTAAACAAACTCTTTTATAACATTTAAAAGAAAAGGAATCTTTATTACAAATGGTTACTCTTCTAAAAAATGATTTTAAGAAAGAAGAGTCTAGGAACATTAATAGAGACATAGCTCTAGAAAATCAGATCAAACATCTAGATAATATTGTTTTTAAAAGAGATCAATCTGCACAAACTGTTTACATGTTGATGAAACTCAAGTTTTATCTATGATCAGTCCACTACAAGCTCTAGGTTTTCAAAATCCCTTCTATCTGCAGAAAGCTCAGCAGTCAAAACCAAAGCTATATGTTGGTGATATTATTGTTCAAACTAATCCTATTATGATTCCTGACTCAGAAGAGACCTTAGCACTTGCTGAAGAGAGTCGTTCCAAAATGCTTTTAAAACATAAGGATAATATGATGTTAGAAAAGTAAAAGCAAGTTGACACAACACCGATAGATTATGTTGCTCTTAACAAAGATTTTTCGACACGATTTGTTCCATAAACTGAATTATCTTCTTAACATGCCTTTTGGTCTAAGAATTCTGTGAATTCTTCAGAACCCACACTTTCTATTAGACCCACCAATGTTGATGTTCTAAAAGAACTTCCTAAATCAGCATGGTTAACACGAGTTTGAAAAAACTTAAATGCCATCTTGCTAACTTTGATGTGGTAGTCAAAGAAAGGACCACACCCACAGCTATCACTAAGGGTTCGTGGGGTTTTGAACATACAAAAGCTTGTTTTAGAGATGAAATAATTCCATTTATACAAGCTCTGAAGGACTTATTTAGCACATTCAACCAACATTTGGTTGATGAACTTTCTGAAGTCCAAACATTGTCTTCTGTCAAATGGAATGGCTGTGGGAACAACTTCGTATTTGAAGTCAAAAAACATTTGAAGTTAAGATGAATCAAGTTTTGAACGAAAATGAACGACTCTTGGAACAAGTGTTTGAGCAATAGAGATTTGTGAACTTACTTGTTAATCCTTTCGTGGAGAATGATTCTGTGAATGTGCATGAATGTCAAAAGTGTCTCAAACTTGAGACTGGGCTTCAAACGAATTTTGTTAAAAGGGAAACTTATGATAAACTGTTCAAAAGTTTTACCATTCTTAAAAAACATTGCATCTCTTTAGAAGTTGACACTCAACTTAAACAGGAAATTTTTCAAAGGGAAAACTCTGTTTCAAATCAAAGTGTTCCAAGTTTTGATCAATTGTTTAAATTAAATGAATTGAAAGCTCAGTCCCAAGAGAAAGACATAGTAATTAAGAAGTTAAAAGAGAGAATTAAATCTCTAAGTGGAAAAATGGATAAGGATAAGATCAAACAGGACTTAGAAGAGATTGAAACCATAAATATTGAATTGGATCATAGGGTGACAAAGCTTATTGCTGAGAATGAGCATTTGAAACAGACCTATAAGCAACTTTATGACTCGATTAAACCAGCACGTATTCGATTAAAAGAACAATGTGATGATTTAATTAATCAAGTCAATATAAAGTCTGCGGAAATTTCTGATTTAAATGCTAGTCTTCAAGAAAAGGCTTTGGCAATAACAGCCCTTAAAGAGGAATTAAGGAAACTTAAAGGAAAATCCCTAGTGACAATAATGTTTCGAAAACCACCCTAGTGTTTTAGAGGTTGCATCAAGTTAATGTGGAACCAATAACCCCCCAAATTGTTGAATAAAAGGCAACTCACTCTGCCTATATTAAGCATTCTCAGGAAGAAGCCGCAGTTCTTAGGGATCTAGTCGATCATATTAAAGCTAATTATCCCTTAGATCTACTCTTAGAATCTGCCTGTAAGTATACTAAACTAATTCAGGAGATGCTTTCTAAAATCAGTAAAACTTGTCCTAGTATCAACAGTTCTGGAGAACAATTAGTGGCTGTGACCCCGATGAACAAAGTCAAAATAATTAGATTTACTAAGCCCGTCACATCCTTAAGAAACAAAAAAACAGCCCATACCTCAAACCTAGTTTCTAACAAACCTATGTTGTCTTCTACAGGAGTAAAACAGTCTACTAGTGCTAGCGGATCACAGCCTTCAGGCAATACAAAGAAAGATAAGATTCAGCAAACACAAAGTAGAATTCTGAAGAATAAAGTAGAAGCCCACCCTAGGAAAGTTAAATCTAGTTTGAAAAATAAAGATTATGTTGTTGAACCAAAAGGAACTGCTCCTGTGCAGCATTCCAAGCTTAATGCGAATTCTGACCTTAAATGTGTTAAGTGTAATGGTTGCATGCTTTCTGATAATCATGATTTGTATGTTCTTGATTTTATCAATAATGTGAATGCTCGTGCTAAATCTAGATCTGTTAAGAAAAATTCAAAGAGAAAAGTTTGGAAACCAACAAGAAAGGTGTTTACCAATATTGGATATATCTGGAGACCTACTGGTCAGACCTTCACTATAGTAGGAAATGCGTGCCCTTTAACTAGGATTACCACAACTACTGAAGTGCCCCTTAGGAAATCATCTACTCTAGATAATAAAACACCTAAACCTGTCATCACATTGGTTTACTCAAGGAAACCTAGGAAGTCTAAAACTAGTGTTCCTGTTAACAATTATAAGGTTATTAAATCTGTAACTGCTAACAATTCGGAACCCAGTCAATCCCGAGGATCCATAGTTTCTAATGTTCCATCTTCCTCTCTTGATGAATGCAGGTCATCCAAATTGTCCTCTGGTATTTGGACTCTGGCTGCTCTAAGCATATGACCGGAGATCGCTCTCAGCTCACCAACTTCGTCAGCAAATTTTTGGGTACAGTCAAATTCGGCAATGATCATGTGGCAAAGATAATGGGTTATAGAGACTATCAGATTGGGAATGTTACAATTTCAATGGTTTATTATGTTGAAGGACTTGGGCATAATCTATTCTCTGTGGGACAATTTTGTGATTCCAACCTCGAAGTTGCGTTTCGTCAACACACCTGCTATATTCGCAATCTAGAAGGTGTTGATTTATTAACAGGATCTCGAGGGGACAATCTTTATATACTCTCTCCGTATGTGTATCGATTACCACAAACTAAACAAGTTGACGATCAAGAACCGATATCCGCTTCCGAGGATTGACGATCTATTTGATCAACTGCAAGGTTCGAGCGTGTACTCAAAGATTGATTTGCGGTTGGGTTATCATCAACTCCGCATTCGAGAAGAGGATATACCAATCACATCCTTCCGAAGTCGGTATGGTCATTTTGAGTTCCAAGTAATGCCGTTCGGACTAACCAATGCCCCTGCGTTATTTATGGACTTAATGAATCGAGTGTGCAAGCCGTACCTTGAAAAAATTGTGATTGTGTTCATCGATGACATACTCATCTATTCCAAGAGCAAAGAAGATCATGAAGAACATTTAAAGATTATTTTGGGGTTGCTCAAGAAAGAGAAAGTGTATGCTAAATTCTCAAAGTGTGATTTCTGGCTCGATTCAGTGCAATTTCTCGATCACATGATCTATAGAAAGGAATTCACGTTGATCCCTCCAAAATTGAATCCATCAAGAATTGGGCTGCGCCTACAACACCAATAGAAGTGAGACAATTTCTTGGTTTAGCTTGATATTATCGAAGATTCATCGAGGGGTTTTCTTTGATCGCCAAACCACTTACTAAACTAACTCAGGAGAACAAGAAGTATGAATGGGGTGAAGATGAAGATGAAGCTTTTCAGATGTTGAAGCAGAAATTATGCAGTGCGCCAATATTAGCATTACCCGAAGGGTCAGAAGATTTTGTCGTATATTGCGATGCATCCATCAAAGGTTTTGGAGCGGTGCTGATGCTACGAGAGAAGGTGATCGCATATGCCTCATGCCAATTAAAGAAGCATGAAGAAAACTATATGACTCATGATTTAGAGTTGTGCGCCGTGGTTTTTGCCCTACGACTTTGGAGACATTACCTGTATGGAACGAAATGTGTGGTGTTCACAAACCACAAAAGTCAGCAATACATTTTGGACCAGAAAGAACTCAATATGAGGCAACGCCGATGGATTGAATTATTAAGCGATTATGATTGTGAAATCCGCTATCATCCCGGTAAGGCTAATGTAGTGGCGGATGCTCTTAGTCGAAAGGAGATGGAGAAACCGATAAGGGTTAGAGCTCTGGTTATGACAATTTACCCCGACTTGTCTGAGAGAATACTTAAAGCTCAGACGAAAGCAATGAAGAAAGAAAATGTGAAGGCAGAGATTCTGGAAAGATTGTTGAAGCCAATATTTGAAATTCGCTTTGACGGAATTCGATACTTTGACAAACAAATATGGTTGCCGTTGTTTGGTGGATTACGGGATTTGATTACGCACGAGTCGCATAAGTCAAAGTATTCGATTCATCCTAGTTCCGATAAGATGTATCAAGATTTGAAGAAGCTCTATTGATGGCCGAATATGAAGGCTGATATTGCCACCTATGTTAGTAAGTTCCTGACTTGCGCCAAGGTAAAGGCTGAACATTAGAAGCCATCAGGTTTACTCCAATAACCAGAAATCCCCGAATTGAAATGGGAGAAGATAACTATGGATTTCGTTTCCGGACTTCCAAGAACCCCGAGTGGTTACGACTCGATCTGGGTTATTATCGATCGGTTAACCAAGTCGGCACACTTCTTGCCAATGAAGAAGACCGATAGTATGGATAAATTAACTCAGCAGTACTTGAAGGAAATTGTTTGTAGACACGGGGTGCCTGTATCAATCATATCAGACAGAGATAGCTGATTCGCATCAGGATTCTGGAGATCACTTCAAAAGACCTTGGGAACCGATGTGAACATGAGCACTGCCTACCACCCAGCTAGAAACAGATGTCAAGTGAAAGACCGATACTGACTTTAAAAGACAATGTTGCGGGCGTACGTAATTGATTATGGGAAGAGTTGGGATCGACATTTACCTCTAGTTGATATGCTTATAATAAAACAGTTATCAATGCGAGCATCAAGTAGCTACGCACCTTTCGAATCACTCTACGGACGGAAGTGTAGAACGCCTATTTGTTGGAGTGAGGTTGGAGATAGCCAACTCACTAGGCCAGAGCTAGTTCGAAAGACAACAGAAAAGATTGTACAAATCAAAAACCGCTTACTGACAGCTCATAGTCGTCAAAAGAGTTATGCGGATGTAAGGCGTAAACCGATGGAGTTTAGTGTGGGAGACATGGTCAAGTTAAAAGTGTCTCCTTAGAAGGGTGTGATTTGTTTTGGTAAAAGAGGAAAGTTGAGTCCACGGTACATTAGGCCATTCAAGATAATAGAGAGAATTGGTCCTGTGGCGTACAAGTTAGAGTTACCTGAGAAACTCTGTAGGATTCATAATACGTTCCATGTCTCTAATCTCAAGAGGTTTTTGGCGGATGAGGATTTGATTATTCTGCTCGAAGAAATTCAACTCGATGAAAAACTTCATTTAATAGAAGAACCGACTGAAATTATGGATCGGGAAGTAAAGCAACTCAAGAAAAGCCGTATTCCCATCGTTAAGGTTCGTTGGAACTCGCGGCGGGGCTCAAAGTTTACATGGGAACGAGAAGATTTCTTCAAGAACAAGTATCCGCACCTTTTCTTGAACAAGAAGAAGACGAGTATGAGGAATCGAGCACCGAGACGGCGCTCCCGTAAGGAGGGGAGGATGTAAACCCCCGTATTTAAGGTCACTACTTAATCTAAATTTATAATTAATCTCTAAATTTTAAATAATTCATTTTATTATCTTAATCGATTTTTATTAAAATCGTCAATTTTAAAACCCTCGCGAAACGTACAATTTAAATTTATCCGTTATATAATCGAGAAATCAACGACTCCGTATTCGGGCCTTGAGTGCCTAATTATTTTTGTTTTATAATATTTGTCTTACTTGAGTTTTGAATTGCACCCGAGACGAAAATCACGATTTAGGAGAAAGTATCGGACTAGGAAAGGGTATTGGGCCCGAGATTAATAGGTATTGTTAGATAGGCAAAAATAGGCCAAAGCCTACTCTCCCCCTCCTTCTTGCGTCAGCCGACCCCAAACATACACCCTTTTATTATTTTTTTAGCAACTAATATACATCCCTATTTAAGATCCTCCCTTCCATATCAAAACACACACTTCTTAAAAATTTAGAAAACAAACCGTCTCCTCCCTCTTTTCTCTCTACTGTTCGACCCACAATAACCCAAAACCACCATCATCTCCATTAAAACACTTCCTTTTTACACCAAAAGATCCCTAAAATCATCCTTAACCTATTCCTACAACTAAAATCAATCATGCACATGATTTAGAAAATCTTGATTTTCAAGAACTCGGAGATTTTTAGGGTTTTTACTTGATTGAATACTACAAGAACCACAAGGGATGAACTAGGAGTGATTGCGAGCAAGATTGGAATAGGAAAGGCTAGGGTTTCTTTTGGTTTGGTCTTGTGTGCTTTCGGCATCCAACAACATCATATAGGTGTTGTGTTTGATCATTATCTTCTTCCATTTTGTGTGGTAAGTATTTTTCCTAAACCCTCTTGTGCCTTGTTTTGATTTTATTAAGTGCATGTTCTTGATTTTTAATTTTTATGAACATGCAAGCACATTCTATGATTGATCTTAGTTATTTAGTATACGTGAAGTATAATGGGTTTTAGGTATGTTACATTAATGTATTTTGGCCTTGTGATGGATCAATTGATTATTTGGAGGTGTTTGGATTGAGATTAGATGTAGATTTAGGGACTGTTTCCAGGTCAGTAGGAAAACATGGGGTTTTCTCAAAAAAATTGGCTTAGGGTCTATGATCAAAAGACATGTTTGGATAGATATAGGTCTTAGGTACGTGTGACGAATTGGACGCTTTTGTATCGATTCCGGATGAAGGAGATATGGCCTTTCTATGGAAGAAGGTCAAATCTGGAGCGCCTGTTGGAAAACTTGTTTTGCTCCAGGGTTTTGTACAGTGAGTTGAGGTTTTAAAACATGGTTAAACACTATACATTATAAGCTTTCATCTCTCTTTGGATTCAACTTAATAGCTATTATATAATAGGATTTATGGCCGAAACCGTAAACGTTAGGAATTCAGTCAATTTTCTGTTTTGAGTTACGGTTAGTAAAAACTCATTTCCCGTGGATTGGTAAATGGTTTGATTGATTGGCTTAAAGTTCTGGAAACTAGACTTAAGTATCTTTCCAGGGGTGAAAACCCCATCCTTGTATATTTTATAGGTTATGAGATACGATGGTGTAAAGATGACTAAAATTCAATAACATGGTTTTTACGTCTTTTCTTGAGAAATAAAAGTGTGAACACATGGTAATGAGATAAGAATATTTAAGCAAAACTTAGTAGACACTCAATTAGGTATAAGTATAGGTTGTGTACCCAATTGAAGATAAAAATACCTTGGTTAAGTCTTGGTGCAATGTCGTTCATGTTTCGGATTTTTAACTAGTATTATATAACTATTTTCACTATAATGATTTCATTTATAATTCTAAGTCGTGACTTGCTTTATAGGTCTCGGCTAATTGTTGGAGTCTTCTATCTCTTTGATTTCTCATTTGATCTTCTACTCACGGAGAGTTCATAGCCTCGCCTTTACTACTTTACTTGTTTCTTAAAAACCCGCGAGGGAGATACATGCTTGCTTTTATAAAATTGAACACAAATTGTTTTCCTGTATGCTGGACCTGAATATATGATTAATGCTTGAGTACCTATTGCTAAAGTCCCCAAGATATCCTGTGATGGGTTGAAGCTAGGATAATAAATAGTACTATGGGGTGACTCCCCGTCCGGGGTTTGTATCCTTTTGGAACACCCACTTTCAACGGATATATTATTCTGAGAACTACATGTATATAGCAATAATACCTAATCCGTTTGGGGCAATATAATTATTCTCGTCAAAGGGGTCGGATGTCACGAGCTCAATGCATTATTAATTAAAACTTGTTTGATCCACAAGTTTTCCATGATTTAAATATTTGTGTTCTAAATCTTTATGCTTATTAAACCTATGAATTTCACTCAACATTTTGTTGACTTTTTAGCATGTTTATCTCAGGTAATCGAAACTAAGGACTTGGAGCTTGGGAAGAGGAAGAAGTTGCGCTTAAGAATGAGTTTTGTTAAAACAAATGAATTCCATTCCTCAGAAACAATGCTTTTATATTTGGTTGAACACTTGTATCTTGTTAGTCTTATGCTTGGGACAACGCTTGCACTTTGAACTTTTTAATGGAATGGAATATGTTTTATAACATCTCTTTTCGAGTCGTTCCCTATAATTTATTGACTATTGTACTTATTATTAACACCCGATTGTTGGTCCCGAATCCTGCTTTAAATTGAGGGTGTTAAAAACATTTTATCCCAGAACGTTTAATCAATTGATATCCAAAATATCAACGGATTGACATTTTGGATAAAGGGAGAAAATGTGATTAAACTGCATCTAATTTGTACTGAAATGTGATCATATAAAATAGACCCAATGCACTCCACACTTAGCATGTACTACGATTACGATGCACATGTTAAGGGGGAGCTTTTAGTAATGATGAAAAACTTTTAAAGTGTAAATCTTTTGATATTCATATCAAACACTTTGATTGAACTTTTCAATGATTTTGGAAGGATTGTGATGGAATAACCAAAAGACCGACCATGTACTTAAATTTATAGAGTTATAAGGTGGTTAGGCATAGGTATTCAAATCCTATGATCCAGCCAGAACTGGAGGGATCTACCCAGGGATATCCACTAGATAGTGTAGAAGTCCTTAAGTATGATACAAAAGAAGAAAAAGTGAGAATCAGGAATAGTGCCGACTAAGATGGAGCTAATACTGGAACAAACCCAACAAGGTATTAGTCATGAAGTCTCGATAAGCACTGAAGGAGTTGAAGAATGAAAAAGAATTGTAAGGATAAAGGGTGAAAAGAAAGAAGCCCTCCATACACTAAGTGGTATTGAAGACAATCGTCATGGACCCATTGACGCAATGCACAACCCTCCCTAGCCACTCAAGGTCAGAAGGACTCTT